>PQXJ01000351.1:0-39944 GCA_004786225.1 Botryotinia narcissicola | reverse complement strand
GGTGTCGATAGGGAGTGGGAGGGGCAAAGGTTATCCTCATGTGGGAGAATTTCAGGGTAATACTGATGCATGCAGGAAAGGGTATGCTGATATCATAAATGAAGCTTTTAACGGGGATGTGTAAAAGTGTTTGAGCATTCGCTCGAATCGCTATACTTTCGTGGTAGTATCGTGCAAGAGGCAGAAGAGAAGAGATGATGAATATGTAATGTTTGTATAAACATCACACAAATTTTCGATTCGGGGAGAGGTTCTAAGGCGAAGAATCTCGATAGTTACAAGCTCTAGATCATCATTAATGTTATTTTGGTTCGTGACTACTCATCTCTTTTGGATCGGACCTTTATTCAGATACTCAATGGTCGCTTGGTTTCCCATTAAGGGCTGCATAAACGGATAACAGCAGTGGGGACATAAACGCTCAAGGATATTTTTGATGGCAATGTTGTGATCGTACAACAATTTTGAAAGCAGTGATCTTTTTTATCAATGGCAGTATCCGGTGATACGATAGATTTTTGTCCTGTCTCTATAACTGTCCACCATGTTTCACGTCCGGAAACTCCTGTCTTAAACAAATCTCGGTTTGGAAAAAGATTGTGCGAGGAACTTGGACATATTTGAAGTATCCTTTTTGGGAAATTTCATTGTTGTGGCACTACTAGAAAGATTCTACAAGCTCGCTCCAGGAATGATAACTTCTCGAAACACACCATCGAGGTCTAACAATGCTATGAAATCTAGCGCTCCTGTCTCGTTGCCATCATAAGAAAGACGTCTTCAACAAAGTTACGTTCACGAGAGAATTCTTCTAGTGTCTCTTATGAAAGATTTTGAAAAGAGGGAAATGTGTGAGATGGGAAAATGGAGCAAGCGGGGGTTCAAAGTCGCTTGACTAGATTCTCCAGGTTTCATTCTTAGCATGAGCCGAATAGTTCGAGTATTGAACTGAACCAAGAGCTATAATGTTCGATCAAGTATTAGAATATCCAATTTAGTTCGAAAGATAAAGACCATCCAGGAGAAAAAAATTCGACTTCTCTCTCACCTCGCCACCATTCTTCAATGTTCCTTCTCAAGGCCTTGTTCTAATCACTTCTTCGATCGATCTACACCAAATAGATTTTGTGATAAAGAGAAAACTAAATCGACTCAATTCTTCAACATTCAAAAATGAAGGGCACAGAGTATCATTCATTAACAATTAGTTAAGTCATTACACATTGCCCGAAGTCAATCAAAGAATCGCGGTACTATGGTCCAAAGGATACTACAATCTGGATCTGGAATTAATAGAGAGCTCTTCACTATCATCTAGTAAGCCATCACTTTTTCCAGCTTATTCCTAGAGTTCTCTTTATCCTGCCATCAGTACTTCAACCACATCATTATCTCTGTAAAAGTTCATCATTTCATCATCTTATTGCCCAATCAATCATAATATCTCAGTAACTCCATAAGAATTCTCAAGAAGCCACACATAAAGCCGGCTGAAATATGGACGCAGGCAGAAAAGAATCATCTCCAGCATTTACATCAAGAAAGACATGATGAGGGGAGGTATTGGAAGGACAGTAGAACTAGTAGAAAGTATCTCACCAGGAAGATGAATGAGGGTTTTTCGCCTAGAGACCAGCCTGACGGTCGAATGTTCTTTGTAAGATGTGTGGAGGAATATTTGACTGAGTGGGTAGGAAATCATCCGGATCCCAGGCAAGTTGAGATGCCAGAGAATGAAACGGATTGGGAGGAAGAAGGAGGAGATGAGGAAGATGACGATGGAGGCAGAGAAGCAGTTACAGAGAAAGCGCCAGAGGAACAGGGAGAAGACGGACAGGATAACCAAGGCGCACAAGATGCAGGGAACCAAGAAGAAGAGGGAGAGGACAATGATACGGATTAGGAGAGAGGAAGGCGGCGTGAGTGGAGAGCGGGAGGGAAGAGCAGTGCAGCGGAAGCCCGAAAGGCAAACAAGAAGTTGCCAAAGAGAGAGCAATAGCTAATGACATAAGAACTGTCCAGGCGCCAGCTGTTGAGGGGAAGGGGGGGTTGGGACTAGGATAGCATCATCGGTAGGTTGCAGATAGATACAACATGATACCATTAATGAGATATTGGTACTAGTACTCGTGAATCTGACGTTGAGTGGGGGGTACAAAAAGCTCAGGATACTTCAAGTGCCCCTCGAAGCCTGATTGAACTCATTACATATCTCTCAATATATAATAACATAAAACTCTATCTCCTCCAGTATGTTTTGCCGCGGGTCGGTAGCTATGTATGTCCAATACCAACGCTCAAGAACATCCCTACTAAATTTAAAATATTTATTTCACATTGATATGTGAGAGGACCAAACTTTCTTATCCCTATCTCTGCTTTTATTTTTGCGAATGATTCTCGCTAGGACACTCAAATATTCGTACTACCTCTTAACTTTGCCAGTTACCATGGGCAGGATCAAGGAATAAAGTCAGCTGGAGCGACTACAGTCGTGGAAGGAGTTGTATCTGCTTTATATACATCTCATACTCAGGCTTTACTCCTGCACCTGTCCACGCTGTTACGGCTGGTGGATTAATTTCAAATATATAGAAAAGAAAACCATGTGTTTGCATGAAATCTTACTGTGTCGATTTTTATAGCTAAACCAAAGGAAACTTCAGACATAAATGTCAGATATCTTTTCGGTGGATTACACTAGACACAGGGAGACTTAAAATAGATGGAAGAGAGCCGCGATGAATAAAGAACTGTGTATGCCCATAATAAGTGCGATATGCAAAGAAAGATATATGCGAGTAATCTAGGTTAAGGAGTTGAATTGAAGAACTACTTCAGTTTGTAGTCTACCAAATAGAGAGATATCAGAGGGATATTGATGTAATGATCTATCTAAGATTGATTCACATGAAAAGATGAATATACACTCAAGATACGTATATTTCAACATTGAGGTAGGTAAATCAAGTCGATGGTACTGAGATTGATTGGAGAAATCACGTTATATTAATAGACTTATATCTAACTAGTACACAGAAGAAAGATTGCTTCTCATCACTCATGAAACGCACATATAAGTATACTATAAAGATAAAAAGTTGTCAGCTAGTCAACTGAACGCAATTCAGAAAGTGAAGAGCAGATATAAACGCCAAATTTCATGTTCGTATTAAGCTGGATATACAAAATGAGGGAGTGTTTAGTAAGCTATACCAGATAGATAAGTTTCGTTAAAGAGCCGCATTGTTTACTAGGAATTATGAAGTGCTGTTCCTCCCGTCAGGTCGCTCAGCCTTTGGACGATATTCTTGACAAATAATCAAGATCAGATGTATAACAAATGCAATCGCAAGTAGTTTCTGTGACAGACGATTGAAAGCAGATATGCAACAGGAAGACATCCCAATTTTCCATTATATATCTTTCCATTTCGAGGAGGAAATGTTGCTTTGACAAATAATTGGGATGAGATATGCAACAGGGAGTTGTCACAACGAATGGCCAACAAGAAACATGTGATAGAAATCTTCTCAAACATTTCTGTTCACACACAAATTAGAAGAGACATGCAACATGATATCCTTCCAACCTGCCAGAGCGTGCAATAGAGTTGATGGAAAACAATGAAACATTGAATACATGGAAGATAATGTAATGAAGATTTCAACATACTATTTTTATTATTATGATTTGTAATAATTAAGGAAAGATACATAGAGTATCTATCTAAGTCAATTAAACATACCACATCTATAGATGGTAATTTATGTTAATACTCCCCTTAATCTCCTTTAACATGCTAGACTACCACTACCTCGAAATTGCGGCACATGAAGAAATGAGTCTTTTGCACGTCTTTAACTCTTGGAGCAAACTATCTGCAGATACATCTAGACAGGCAGTGCAAAGTCAGGAGTGTAGAAAATTATACACAGTCTTCCATTCTGATCCCACTCAGAGCAGCGACATGAATAGAAAGCTCTCGATTGTAAATGTGAATGAAGGCAAAGAATACTCAGTCTACCTTTGGCTTCTACATCGTCACCAGAACTATTCTCCCATATCCAACTTTACTATCTGGGTATGTGGATGGTGTAGATATGGGACAAACTTTACTCTAGACAACTACGAGATGACGCATATAATCTAGGAGGAAAGTTGTGATCACACTTGTACATGAAATTTCAATAGATCTATATGGGAAGAGCGACTATGACGCCTACATTGTGCTTGTAGAAACAAGTCGCTCTATCTTCGAACGGCAGATGTCAATATACTCCCATCTATTACATTATAGATTCCTCTCTCCGGTCGGTTTAAGAATAGAAGGTTTGGTATTTTCTAGCGCAGATGGCGCAATAGATACTCTTGTACTTGTTGTAGACGTGAAGGATAGTGATTTCATTACAAATGCTACTCTGACCAGACTACGTTCCTAGTGTTGCAACCACCATGTAAAGCCTAACAGTATACCAAGATCATATTCTAACCCAATCCGAATCATCACCTATAAAAGAGTTTCTAGTTTTATAGAATACTATTTGATCTACAGATCCCGGTATATGATATAACCTCCCCGGATGTACACCGCATCATTACCTCTTAGGTAAAGAATGAATGACCAATCAATCTTGTGAAACAGAGATCTACTAGAGCCAAGTTGTCAAATGCAACTAAACTAGTCCAGATGCCAGATGTCATCGGACATTTCTTGCTTATTAACAACGAGCAGGCTCTAAACTAGCGATCTTTACCACATCTGTACAAGTCACCTAACCCATCAATTTGACCATTCAACTACAAGGTAATCAGGAAAATATTCAAACTAATATGATAATAACGATAGAATCCCAGTCGCAGAGCTAAAAAAGAGCCCAGATCTGAGTAAGTCGTTCTCTTACCTGCAAACTACCTAGTGCCTCAAAAATCCAAACGAATCAAAATACTATCGATTTCCTCTACTATACGGTAGACCGAGAAGACTCTACGAAGGAGGAAGACCAAATCAACACTAAAATAGAGGTGAGATGTTGATCCCCCGGATTTGGATAAGCTGTCAAATTCCTAAAGTAGCGAGGAAAAAAGCTACTGACGTGTATCCCAAAAGAAGAAACGCCATGTTGACGTCAACAACAATATCAACATGCATGATTGAATCGACACCGTTTTAAGCCAAGTCGATGCCAAGTATACCCATGAGCTTAATTCTCCGCATTATGGAATAAAAATAGAAAATATCAGATATTACTTTGGAGGATCGACGTCAAGCTTATTTCAAAGGCGTGGGGTGAGTCTCGTACGCAACCTGAGTCCACAGATAGAGCTGAAAATGAGTTCGCTTTGGCGATCCCCCAACCTCATGATGCCAGTAAGAGGAGGTTGAAAGTTTGCAAGCACAGTATGTATACCTCTCTTATCTAGTCTGCGATAGTTTAGGCCAAAGATATGTCTGCAGAGCTGAAAACAATCGAATGCATGTACACGTAGAGAAGGCCTTTCGACTAGTACAGTGTATATTCCTCTCCGTACATGGTATATACCAACACCCATGAACTTGTAGATCTCAGAGGAAAGAACTTGTCGAGAGAAAACTTTAGGTACAGGAAGGACGAAGTATGTTGCTCTCCGTACATACTACTTGATACCTAATACTTTAAATCAGCATCTAATAACCACCAAGAACGAAGAAACAGAGCCGGGCTATCTTAGAAGAAATGGCACTTATCAAAAGAGCTAACACCATCGCAACCAAATTCTCTTCCTCTCATGCGATGCCCAATTCAAATCCAGCTGATACCAACGAGAAGAACCATAATGGTCTAAAAATCGACTTTCGATCCAATTGTCAATTACGGAATATCAGGCCAACGCCAATGTTATCATTGATGACACCTTCATTCTCCAATTCAGAGTTTGGCTTGTTGCCTACGTGCGAAGTGATCAGAGTGAGATCCTTGTAGCATCACCAAGACAGAGAATAAAGTTCGAATACCTGCACCGTCGGTACCGTTGATGCGCCAGTGCCAGTGCCAGTGCAATGGCCGTGGCAGCGAGAGTAGTTTATCAACATTTTCTAGCCTTGGGCCGAGAAAAGGAATTGATGCAAATATTGCCGACGCCGGCTAGCTTTTACATCATGAAGTTGGCTTCAACAGGATTTTTCCATCAAAGTCTCGCTACTCAGGAGACCTTACTTGTGGATGTAACCAGAGATCATCGAACACTCCTTCATTTAGCGGTAACGGAGTTTCTTGCAAGCGGAATTGCAATCGACAGCGTCGACCAAGAAATTATACGATGTAGAGTATCATCCGGCAATTCATCACCCCTTCTTGTCGCGATATTCTAAAATCTAGACCAACTTTTCCGAATCCATTTCCAATTTGACTAACACACACATTCATCTATCCATCTATCTAATTCCAGCTTCGCACATTTGTACCCACTGAGGTATATTTTCTACTGGTTCTGCAAAAAACCGGGCCTTCTGCTATTACCCTCCATCCCATATGACGGCGAAATAGATCCTTCAATCCTGTCGCGTAACCCAACATGGAAAGCATTCTCTACCGACGCGTCTCACTTCCGTCTCACGAATCACAGCAAGAAATCGGAACGATCGGCTCCAAGCCCACATATGTAAATCTCACTGCAAAAATTATATCCCAGTAAATCCCTCATTGAAAAAGATGTTCTTCCACGCGGTAAGAACGGCACATACGATCGGTCAATTCTTTGTGTTTCTCCGATGGAAAATATATGGAGTCTTTGAGGCATCTTCCGATAAATCAATACCGGCAACCCATACTAAACTGCTTGTAACGCTGTAACGCTACAATTGAAATAATTGGATAGCCTATAGCAATCCCCGGGTATGTATAAGCTATGTCCCTACATACATACAAAATTCTCCACCATAAACCACAAACCGCGGAACTGAAATTGACTTTGAAGTTTGAGGCGAACGAACGACCCATCGTTCAAAATTCGCCACGTAGACTTGCGTATTTGGTTTCTCTCGATATCTGAATTATATTAATTGACTCGTTTGGGTAATAGTCTAGAAGGATCTTGGAAGCCATAGAATCTTCTTAGTGTGAACAGGGCTGATTCGTGTTATATGCTACCTCCCCGAACTATCTCCATATTTTCCCTTTCATACGACATCATTTGAGTCGGTTTGATTTATCCAAAGAGGTACATGAGTAGTGGTAATGCTTGCAGATATGCATGTATCCTGAAGTAATTTGTTAGCGAACCATCCGTCAGTAGCCAGCCCAGCCCCAAGAAATCACCAAGCCCGGAATCTTCAATTCCCTTCCCCAAAACCGTAAGATTCTCGTCTCCACCGAGCAACATCATCCCAAAGTAGGAAGAGATCTCTCTCTCCAATAACTTTTCTCAGCTCCAATAATCTCCATAATTGAGGTTCTCCTTCGTCTTCTTCTTCTAACTTCTCTGCATGTACTTGCCCGCCAATTAGTAAATCTCTTAGGCGCTTCATATGCAACCCCGCCAATTGCTCCACAAACCAAGTTCGTGTGATATGATCCCGCTTTGAATGAACAGCACCAATAGTAAATAACCAAATCAGCCATTGACATGTTTGTTCTGTGGTTGTAGCGGTATCAATTTTGGACAGAGATTCTTGTAATTGTTGTAAGAGGATAGAAGGACTAGTAGAGGAATGCGGGTATTCTTCAATTATTGACTTCATGAATAGTAGAGCTCCGATACGAGTTGCTTTGTCGATAATAGGTTCTTGTTCCCCTTCTAGAGACAGGGGAAATGATAACAATTCATACTCAATCCAGTAAATGTCGTCAAGAAAATTTCCTGGGTCGAGAAGAATTCTGCTTGATGAGGCGAACTGTATGGACTGGTAGAAGATAGCTAGATATTGCATTGTCCGTATGAGATTTGGATGAATACCGCATCTAGCGAGTGTAATTTCAATGTAAGCATTGATGGTGCCGATTCTACGCATCGGTAGAATTTTAGATATTGATATTTCAGAATGATTTCGTGGCTTGTAGTAAAGATACGGTTCAGCAGCATAATCAATCGCACCAGTGATATCAGACCTTGAAGATAATTAGAATGAGGTTGTTCTATATTTTAGTAAAATCACCTACCGACGAAGTTTTGTCTGTATAATCATAGGAAGAGACGACATCGTGCCTCGCGTATTTATCATTTGTTGTATACCACGCATATGAATATGCCATAAATCTAAGTGCCCTGTATTTGCCTAAGTGGAATTTTAGTAGACATCAAACAATCATACACTAAAATATGACATTGAAATTTAGACATACTTCACCCAAAGCTACACAGGACAAAGCAGCAATAGTACTATCGTCTGCTGGTTTCCCATCCTGAAGTCTTTTCTGGATTATTTCCAAAGTTTTGCCAAGGTGGTATACTGAATCTTCCGAGTTCTTCTCACCTTGAAGCAGGGAGAGATAGATTGCGCCAGCATATAAAATCGCATGAAACATTGCTGCATCGCTGATTGTAAAACGAAACCATTCATCTGAACGTAGAGGATTGGAAGAAAGATATTTGGATAATGGGTACATTCTCGAACTAACATGCGTAAAATATCGGCTCAGCAACCGGTGCGTTCTTGTCGTCATCTCAATAGGCCATGGAGACAAGCTGAGTGCAGTCGGAAACCCGATGAGATTCTCAATAACAAGACCATGATGTTGGTGGGAATCAGATGTGACTGATTTGGGTTCCACGAAAGGTTTTATACATTTCGAACGGAGTTTCGGATCTCCTTTACTTTTCCGAGTCGATTTGCTTAGGAAATCATTCCTCACATGCTTTCGTACGAACTTTCGTACATTGCCATCTGTTTTTATTCCAGAAGATGATAGGTCGATAAATGCGAACTTTTGTTTTGGTCCTCCCTCTCTGCAGTTGAAAGTGGCCGATGAAGGATGAGTTGAGGTTGAGGATTTGCTTTCCACACTACTTTCTTTGACGGAAAATTCGGTGGCTTTCCACTGAATTTTACCTGGGATATGCCAATCCTTATACACATCGATTTTGGGGCCATCTGTACCTATAGGCTGTGTGGCATCCATCTTGGTGAGGGATATAAAACTTGAATTCAATGTCTTTGAGGCGAAAATGAGGGAATATCACAATAGAGAGGTAAATATTCTTGCCCTTTGACGTTACAAGTAAGAAAACACGAATTATCACAGTCAGATGAAGATATCTGAGGAACAAATATTTTACGGGCAACAAAGGCAAATTCAAAGCATTTGATGCTTATCAAATCCTCAAAATTCCAGATTTGGAAGTCGAAAATTCCTCTTTGGGTAATTGCCATTCACTTTTTGGAGATGCGGGTCATTTCTGTGTAATAAACCGCACGTGATCAATAATTATGTTCGGGCTGCAGTTCGACGACAGTTCGTAAAGATATAAGGGAATCGAGAAATAAGGGTCAGGAAAACATCATTATAATTAATACGACGTGTTGATTTGGCAGTTTCAATTTGTGATATGGTTTAGATATTGGTTATGGAAATCATTTGTGTAAGTAATGCGGGTTTATGGCAAGTTTTTGATATCAAAATAATAAAAACATTCTCAACTTGATGGAAGCAGCAATTATGATGTCTTTTATTGACTTTATAGATTCGACACTTTCCTCTAATTACGAGTAGTTCCCTTTCTCAATGACTCTAGCATTAGAACAACTGGTTGTCATCTACCATCCATGAGCCATTCAACTATATATTATAGACCACACCCATAGACCATATCCTAATATCACATACTCAACCTCAATCCTCCACCTCTCGAATAGAGCCTCACCTTATCAAACCCCAATAAAGCAACTCCCAAACCACAGATGCTGACTCCCAACGCCTCCTCCAGCCCTAACACAATCGTTTCTTTCTTCTTCCACTCCAAGAAAACATGAAACACCCAGTATATTTTTCCTTCGTCCATGAAAGAGGACCGAGCTTGTAGCTCGGTCGCTAAATTCAACTGACTCCTGAGATGAAATGCATATCATATACAGATCTTCCCGTGCGCACGAACAAGCGCTCTCCATCTCTCCATCGACCATGAAGGAAATGCCCTACCGTATATCAAAATGTTTGGAGAGTATGCTTGGTATGTCTGAGGATCGTTTGGATTTTTAAAACCGTGTGATTGGTGTTGTTACCGTGCCCTAAAAATTTCGATCGATAATACCAGTGAAACGACAAGCCAATTCACCTAACGTATCTAATTTGAAAATTTTATTCCGCCAGATTTCCACAGATATTCATTTTTCGTTTCAACATGTATGGGGCAATTCTGGCCAAGCATACAGTCCCTTTTCTTGGAAGCTTCACAACGATGGGGTCAAAACTATATGGCGGGGTGAATTTCAGACGAAAGTCAAACCCCGCCCCTTAAGTTTTGTGTGTTTTGTTGGGAGTTTGATATTGATATTATTTCAGAAATTTGGGTATTTTCGAATGTATCAAAAGCTACATTGAAAACTGGTACCTCGTTTGATCTTTTTTTTGTGAGTTTTGAATTCTGACTTTGGGATGTGATGGAGACACTTGTCGCAATGGGAAAGGAGAACTGAGTTGCTCAATAGGACGATATCTGCTCATTCCCATGGATGCCGTTTGATGTTTTTCTTTGTACCAACTCCTTCCTTCCTATCGTCTAGGATTTCCTGTATGAATAAATGAATCCAAGATTTCATATCGTTTGATCTCCATATAAAAAAAATTCTTTTTAAACCAATCCCACAAGAGATACTTGGGGGCAGAGAAGGAGCAACATGAACCGAAAGCATCAAGAAAAATTGACTTTGGTCCGAAGAAGGGACGAAAAGCGTGATGAGACGGCATTTGATTTGAATTGTTTGACTTTTCATTACAGATGTGAATTGAAATGTAAATTGGAAACGATACACCCTTCAATTAGCTTCATCTGCAGCCCATCCCGCTGCCGACTTCGGGAATTTTAGATCAAAGCACGATTGAACAAGTTTTGTAAGGTATTTCCTGGTAGTTTTGCGCCCTACCGTATTCAATGACTTCTCACACCCCAAAATCTTCATCCGTCAAGACATTTACTGTGTAAACTAGATAATTCGAAAAACCACTATGTATGAACACGAATCATGTTGTTGAAAATCAACCATACTTTCGTGGGGTGTCTAATCAAGTCCATTGGCCTATAAATTTCGTACCATAAGGTCCGTGGAGGTGCAGATTGGCGTCGGAGGAAATTGGAAACATTAACCAACGGTTCCAAGGATTTCCCCTTCATTGTCGCTTAATTTTGCACCTAGCTTTTGTAGTGGTTTGTATGCTCGTTCACCCATCAAATCAATTCCCCAAGGAGTAATGAAATTGAGAAGCAGCTGAGAAACCAATCATCCTTTGCTCGATTGTCATTGGAAGAACATGGTGTCTGCAATCTGTCAAGACTTTCTTCCATGCAGTAGTGAGATAAAAAATTTTGTTCTTCGTTTCGTCGATTGTCCTGTCGGATTGACCGGCGCTGGCATAGCCTACGTATAGCCTAGATAGCACTCGACTTTCTCATTCTTAGGTCATGGCTGCTTGCCCCAATAGGCTTGAACGCCTAGAAGACGCCTAGAATAAGATGTCTTGAGGTCGTAATACACACCTAAACAGTCCCTGAGAAAAATCGAAATTTGGAATATTGTTGACAGAACATTCTGTTTTCATCTCATCTCATCTCATCTCATCGGGGAGAGCGATCAAACCAGTCTTTACAGGCAGTTCGAGAAAGCTGATCTTGGAAAACGAAAGGTGGCGGCAAACTCGTAAACTTCCAATGGTTCACTCTGACTTACATACGGATTCTTACATCAATTAATTGATCAAATTAAGGTATTTTTTCTTGCTTGCTCGCGTGCCTGTCGCATCGAAACCCTTGCGAATGAGGGATATAAAATATTTCCGGTTTGCCCCCTCCCCCCCTCAAGACCAGGGCCCCAGTTCCCGATCAGATTCTGACGTATGTCTTTCACTGTACCTACCCGCCTTGTGTAATCACCCAAAAGAAATTAAATGCGCTGTTCGTAGAAACTGACATTCACGTGATCAAAACAAACTTCCTTTTCATCACCCAATATCGCATCCGTAAATTGCCCATTGTGTGAGTAAAGAGTTACATTGCATTTGCAGCATCTAAACTTCTGCAGGGTTCAAATTTGAACGATGAGATGAGGCGAAACCAAACCAAACCAAACAGCCGAGAATGAGGATCAAGCTGCAAGACGAAAACTCTACTGCTTCATGGCAAATATTATTTTACTAGGATTTTTACGGTATGCGAGGAGTCTTACTAAGGATGTAGGAGGAAGTCTTTAGGAAGAGCGCTGTTGGCGAGCAGAAACCAAGACTTGGAGCGTCTGCGACTATCCATGGGGTAGTTTGATACCCCAAGGGAAAATACGGAGTACCCCAAAAAATAAGGCCCTTTTTCAGAAACAGAACTGAATCCCTGAATGTCAGTTATTTGTCCGAAGTTTATCAAGGTGGGTGATCTATTCTGGGCAGATTTGATATGGATGAGAGAGGAATATTTGACACAGGATTAATTTGCTACGCCTTGCTAACACAGCTTTGTGACGTTGATAGATTTTCTTGGTGTTGAATGGGCAAATCTGAACGTAAGGAGGAGATTCGTTTCGTAATAATATGATATTAGCATTTGCAGACTTCTGGATACTACGACGTCAACAGCATCACTATTTTTATCGTGTGATATGTCAACCCTACTAACTTGTCTATCTAATTCCTAATGATGCAACAGATCGCATTGCGTGAATGAATTAGGATGAAACTTTAAGTTTCCTTCCAAGCAAATGCCACGCCAGCGATAAGCATGCCCAGCACTTATTGTATTGCAACCAGCCATTTTGTGTTCATATGCAGATGAAGTAAAAATGATGTTATCGCAGGCTTTCGGAGCCAACTCAGGTAACCTGAGGTATTTTTAGTTCTAGGCGCTCAAATGGAACTGACGGTATTAATTCCGAGGCTATTGCAATGGGATGAAAGGGATGTAACGGTATCACTACATTGGGAGCCTTGGATCGGATATATTGGTTAATTACGTCGTTACCTAGAGCCGACCAGACGACTATTATAATTGCGATGGGGAATTTGAGGCAATTGAACGGTTATTACGGTATCCTTTCGGTATTTCCAATACCAGTATTCCTCACACCGGTCAAAAGTGGAGGTGACGATGAGAGCGCTTACTGGACGTTGGTCGAGCTGACCTAATTTTTCAAAGACATTCCGAGCGACAGAAGGTTTGCATAGTGGAAGGATGAACACTTCCTTCATCCACCCATCGTATTGCCAAAGAGAGATGCATGAGGCTACCGATGCGCGATTGGTAGGATCCGTCTCGTCTTTTCCATTTGCAAATGGTATGCAAAGAGGGTTCGTATGTTTTGACCGCGTTATGTGTTATTTCTTATTGAATTTTCTCCAGTATTTCTTGGGGGAAGAAAGGCCGAGTGCCGGTTAGAGGAGGAAGAAGCTCTTTTACCCTGCTCCGTACTCAGACTCGCTCATCTTGGTGATAACTTAATATTACCCAAAACGATTGCAGTATCTATGAGTTCATATCCAGGTTATTCAGATAACTATCTACAGTGTGTTGTATAATAAGTTTAGCCCACGTAAATAAACCATTTCGATTGCTCCACCTTTAAAATGTCAATTTCGCAATCAAGCTTTCCCTAAACAATTAGTCTCCATCTTCACCCAGGTTTCCCTTGTCATTGACATGAGAATTGATGCAAGATCTGATGATCCCAGTATATGCCTCCGTCTTGTCTCAATTGCATCCCGCCGAATAGCTGCACGGTTCTGGAGAGATAACCAGCGATTGCAAGAGTGACAGTGTAAATAACAAGCCTTAGTAACGTCATATTTAGCGCAATTGTAATTGTGCCGCAATGCCGGGGGAGATGAGAGTGAATGAGTGGAGTGAGAGTTATTGCAGTGCGGTGGTACGGTGAGGGGAGAGGGGGTGGTGAAAGGGGGAAATCTATGGGCTGGGGATGGAAATATTGGAAGCGAGAAATGAAGGGGAAAAATGAGATTCTAGAAGTGTGTCGCTGGTGGAAAAAAAATCCAGCGTAGCGGCGGTTTCGGCGTAGGCGTGTGGGATGTAATTTGTGGCGTTCATGGCGTTCAACTTACCCGTATCTGTGTGGGATTTGAGCGTGGGATGTAGCATTGATTGTTTCTAGTTTGTATCTCCTTTTGAAGAACCTTCCTCGAGCCCAGACAGCGGCGCGGCTCCTCGTACTTACTGAAGTCAAAGTTTCAAAAATCATTTCGATAGTTTTTTACGTTTCTGAAAGAATGGCTTGGACGAAGATCTCCGGTGATGTTGGCTGAGGACAAGACGACTTGATGCTTGGCCAATACAATAGGTGCACCGTGGTGCAAAGGAATATCACCTTGGCAGCAGTCAATATCGAGTAATATTCAATGCCGATGAGATGAGAGTAAGAACCTGAGTAGAATTTCAATGTCTTGGGTCATTTAGACGATTCAGATACTTTTGAAATCAATTTCAAATTGAGATATTTTGAAACAAGGTCTCTCCCTTATTGATGTTGTGCCGCCCGTCATCAATCCCACGTTGTTTTGTTTACTGTTTGAGTTCGTGAAGGAATTGTAGTTTGCAGGGAGTGACTTGATAAAAATCTCCAATTCTTCGAATTGTTTGACAGCGACGCAGAAACGGTCAACCCTGAAGAAAACAACAGCAAAGCAGTATGTAATCAAAGCAGTAAATTCGTCCTGTGTGTAGATACGATAGACTGTGTTGTTTTCTAGGGCCAAAGAACTTCATGGCTCCAATTCCCCGTTTTCAATTTTGCAAGTTGATATCTTCCCCCGTACCCCTGCTGTTCGCCTTGCTTACGGTCACCCCGTCCAGACCCAGGTCCCAGCACCCATTTCCATCCCGCAACAGCCATTACCTACCGTATTCTGCCCCATACCACCACTACTGCTTGTAAAATGAAGTAAACAAAGTGACTGATCCGCCAACCGACTGCAAACAAACAGTCATTGGACCGTTCGTTTGGGATAGGATAGGGAAGTGTGGGTGAAGATAAGTTGCAAATTACTATTTGCAATTTTGGAATATTGCGGACTCTTGTCCAATGAGATAAGCTGGATGGTATAAAATTATGATTTGGGAAATTATGAAGATCGTGAGATGGAGTTCTCATCTTATTTTATCTCGTAGTTACATGTGAGTTGTCAATTGAGAGATGAGATACTGGACAACAACGCGTTCTACTCATTAATCACATAACAGGTAAATCACGCCTAGGGCTGTAGAAGGGAAAGTATGCTCACCAAGGTACTTTCCGAAGGCATACCGAGATTTCCCAATCTCCCCGTTCATTGTAGAAAAATAAGCAAAAGTGTGATATTCATTATACGTTATTCCATGTTAGATTCGAAACGCTGAGTAGACGCGGCAATTGTACGAGGAGGTTGGGAAAGGAGCGAGTTTAGCAGGCAGCTTTCAAGCCTTGACATTGCACAGTCAACAGTGCGCTGTCAGCTCTGTACGGAGTAGGTAGTCGTCTCAGTAATGCTGATGGGTACAGTCAATGTAGTACATGAATTTACGATACTTTGATGCATGCAGTGATTCTCATGTGCAGTGCATCTAGATCTTGCAGGAGTAATCGGGAGTACATAGCCATGAGCCAGAAAGTATCTTTCTTCCATCTCTGCGCAGAAAATCCCTTTAGCATCTGCCGAATGATTGCCCCCCCCGTGTTTACCCCTTCATCACTCTCGCCACGACATACTTGCCTACTCTGTACATATCTATTGCAATGAATCTGTTGATACAGGTAGCGGATTCAATCCACGCCAACACTACCGGTGTCCATTAATCATAATGTTATATGCCATCCTCCAACTGATTCATGATTGCTACCACTTTCTTGTCATACCTATAGAACAGCTGGCTTACTGATTGGCCAATTGATAACTTCCTATCTGATAATGGAGAGTCGTCATTCGCTGAGCCGACCAAGCTTCCGACTCACCGATACATTAACCAGGAGCTGAGCTTGACTTCATCAGTGACTGAATAGATCTAAACTCAATATAATCCAAGAAATATTGCCAATTACTACAAGAGGATATGTTGGAAGGTGACGCTGGGAGGAAGGCTAGATAATACTACTTAGTCTAGATTAGCCGGCGTAATTTTCAATAGTTAATACTGGATAACTCGGCTCTCTCTTCCTTGGTCGACAATTATTGAAGGAAGAGCAAAAAGTTGATCTGTCAAGGATATTAATCGGATATTGGAGGAATCTTTACCTAATCGGGAGCAACAGTCGAACGCTAAGCCGGGTCTAGCTAAGAGGTAAGGTTTTTAATGGAGCATTTAGGAAATTATTTGAAAATCCCTCACCAAAAATCAAAACAATCCGCCATGAACTACCATGACGCTAAAAGTAATATCATCCACTTTCTCTATCATTACGGTGACCTTTTTAAACTTCAACCGATAGAAAACTTTCCTAAGCTCATCGTTGGTTTCTGCCCCAGACCCTCGCTCCCTCGCCAGATATACCAGACTTTTACTCAAGCTTACCCATGTATCTAGTTCAAGGTCCCCCAGTAGCTTCTTTTCCAATTCACAAGTCATGCCGCCAAAATTGTCTGTGACCACCGTCCGAGGATGACGCCGAAGGGTGAAGAAGAAAAATCAAAAATCGACCTTACCCAATCTTGCTTGGGACTAGGATAGTTGATCACACTTGGTCTCTCAGATATATAATCTGCTTTCGTCCCCCAAATCCAAATTCTTTTCTTTTCCAGTCTACTCAGTTTGCCTTTGTCACGGTGGGAGTTAATAATAATCTTTCCTTCATCCTACCACACTAAAGCGCAATGGCTCACGGAGACATTGAGAATGGCGCTTCGGCGGCCAGACCAGAGTACGAAGACGAAAAACTCGGAGAATATGGACAACTCGTTCGATATATTTCAAAGTATAAGGGAAGAGAAGAGGGAGAGAAGCTCGCTGCCGAAGAAGAAGAGGCTGCCAATGCTGGTAAGAAGAAGAAGGGCAAGAAGTCCAAGGGCACTGATGGAGCTGGTTTCGAGACTCCAGACGACTGGCTCAACACCGGTATGCGACAAGGTCTCTCTGCCAGCGAGGTTGAGAACCGTCGTAAGAAGACTGGATGGAACGAATTGACCACCGAGAACGAGAGCTTGTTCTGGAAGTTCGTCGGTTTCTTCAATGGACCTGTCCTCTATGGTAAGTTGACTTCAATTCGCTCTGGTTGAACTCTACTAATCTTGGCAATAGTTATGGAACTTGCTGTCCTCCTCGCCGCTGGTCTGCGTGATTGGATTGATTTCGGTGTCATTATCGGTATTCTCATGCTTAACGCTGTTGTCGGTTGGTATCAAGAAAAACAAGCTGCCGATGTCGTTGCTAGTTTGAAGGGTAAGCCATCGCACCAATTCGCACATTATCATCTCCTTGCTAACCTCAATCCCAGGTGACATTGCTTTGAAGGCTACCGTTGTTCGTGATGGTGCCGAAGTTGAAATCTTGGCTCGTGAATTGGTTCCTGGTGACATTGTAAGTTACACCAGATCGACATTGCATCAATTTGCAATAACATTACTAACACTCTGCCAATAGATCATTATCGAAGATGGACATGTCGTTCCCGCCGATGCTAGAATTATTTGCGCTTATGACGACCCTAACGGATACGAAACCTACCAACAAGAACTCCTCAACCAACGCAGCCACGAGATGAGCGAAAAGGAAGAGGAGGATGATGATGATGCACACGGAGGAAAGCACGGTTCCGGCTATGCTCTTCTCGCTATCGATCAATCTGCCATGACTGGTGAATCCTTGGCTGTCGACAAGTACGTCGCTGATGTTATCTACTACACAACTGGTTGCAAGCGTGGAAAGGCTTATGCCGTTGTCACTCACGGTGCTCGCATGTCCTTCGTCGGTCGTACTGCTTCCCTCGTTACTGGTGCTCAAGATCAAGGTCTTTTCAAGTCTATCATGAACTCCATCGGTACGTCTTTGTTGGTTTTGGTCGTCGGCTGGATCTTGATCGCTTGGATCGGTGGTTTCTTCCATCACTTGAAGCTCGCTACCCCAGAACACTCTTCCGTCAACTTGCTCCATTACGCTCTTATCCTCTTGATTGTCGGTGTTCCCGTCGGTCTTCCAGTCGTCACCACCACCACTCTTGCTGTCGGCGCCGCTTACCTCGCTGAGGAGAAGGCTATTGT
Organism: Botryotinia narcissicola; assembly: GCA_004786225.1. NCBI lineage: Eukaryota > Fungi > Ascomycota > Leotiomycetes > Helotiales > Sclerotiniaceae > Botryotinia > Botryotinia narcissicola. Next base: position 21,591 of record PQXJ01000351.1, on the reverse strand, counting down.
GCAAAAGCTTACCGCCATTGAGTCCCTTGCTGGTGTCGATGTTCTCTGCTCTGACAAGACTGGTACTCTCACTGCCAACCAACTGTCCATTCGTGAACCTTTCTTCGCTGAGGGTGTCGATGTTAACTGGATGATGGCTGTCGCTGCTCTTGCTTCTTCCCACAACGTCAAGTCTTTGGATCCTATCGATAAAGTTATCATTCTTACCTTGAAGCGTTACCCAGCTGCCCGTAAGATCCTCGAACAAGGATGGAGAATTGAGAATTTCGCTCCTTTCGACCCTGTCTCCAAGCGTATTACTGCTATCGTCGTCAAGGATGGTGTTACCTGGACTTGTGCCAAGGGTGCTCCAAGTGCCATCTTGAGAATGTCTGAATGTTCCGCTGAGGTTGCCGCTATGTACAAGGCTAAGACTTTGGAATTCGCTCGTCGTGGTTTCCGTTCTCTCGGTGTTGCTGTTAAGGAAGGTAACGGACCATGGCAATTGCTTGGTATGCTTCCTATGTTCGACCCTCCCCGTGAGGATACTGCTGCCACCATTGCCGAAGTTCAAGTTCTTGGTCTTTCCGTTAAGATGTTGACTGGTGACGCTATCGCTATTGCCAAGGAAACTTGCAAGATGTTGGCTCTCGGTACCAAGGTTTACAACTCTGACAAGCTCATCCACGGTGGTCTTACTGGTACTACTCAACACGATTTGGTCGAGCGCGCCGATGGTTTCGCTTAAGTTTTCCCTGAGCACAAGTACCAAGTCGTCGAGATGTTGCAACAACGTGGACATTTGACTGCTATGACTGGTGACGGTGTTAACGACGCTCCTTCCCTCAAGAAATCTGACTGTGGTATTGCTGTCGAGGGTGCTACTGAAGCCGCCCAAGCCGCCGCTGATATCGTTTTCCTCGCTCCTGGTCTTAACACTATCGTCTCTGCCATCAAGATCGCCCGTCAAATTTTCCAACGTATGAAGGCTTATATTCAATATCGTATCGCTCTCTGTCTCCATTTGGAAATCTACTTGGTCACCTCCATGGTTATCATCAACGAGACCATCCGTGTCGAGCTTATTGTTTTCCTCGCCCTTTTCTCTGATTTGGCTACCATCGCTGTCGCTTACGACAATGCTCACTTCGAGCAACGCCCAGTCGAATGGCAATTGCCAAAGATCTGGATTATCTCTGTCATCCTCGGTATTCTACTTGCTCTCGGTACCTGGATCATGCGTGGTGCTCTCTTTGTACCAAACGGTGGTTTCATCGAGAACTTTGGATCTATCCAAGGTATGCTCTTCTTGGAAGTCTCCCTCACTGAGAACTGGCTCATCTTCGTCACCCGTGGTGGTAACACCTGGCCATCATGGCAATTGGTTATCGCTATCTTCCTTGTCGATGTCATTGCCACTCTGTTCTGTGTCTTCGGTTGGTTGTGTGGCGGAGCTGGTGAGCCATCTGATCCAGCTACCCAGAACGTTCTCCTTTCCCAGAACGGTCACACTTCTATCGTCACTGTTGTCATCGTTTGGGGTTACTCTATCGGTGTCACCATTATCACCGCCATTGTCTACTACTTGTTGAACCAATGGTCTTGGTTGGACAACCTTGGACGTGCCAGACGCAGCCACGCTGATACCCAAATGGAGAACATCATCGCCCATCTCTCCAAGGTTGCTCTTGAACATTCCCAAGTTGACGGTGTTCACCGTTACCACATTGTTCAAAAGCAAGCTGAGGTTGAGGATGACGATTAGATTTTCTCATTTCTATTTTGAGCACCTCTCTTGCATAGACAAGACTGATGAAAAAGTAAAAAAATATTTAAAAGTCACAAAAAATCTGGAAATTTCACATGGAGAATATGGAGAAAGACAGGCGTTCCTAATATCCCCTCGTCATCCTCAATTCGGCATTTGTCATTGTGGTTGCGAAACAACTTGTCAACATAGTTTGCCAGTACAGGGCTGCAAACGTTTCGACTTCCCATTGACTTGTCGACTTACACCTTTAATTGTCGCCTCACCTTAATCCATACTATTTACACCTTATAGACCTTTATTACGAGATGCGAGATTTTCAATTATGTTTTATGTTTTATGTTTGAATAGTACCTATAGATGGGTAAATGGGTTGGGATATTCCAGGGATGTGTTTATGTCACAGGAGCAGAAGAGGATGATTAGATGTATATACTGAGAAATGGAACGACTTCATTACAATAACTTGATTTGTGCTTGTCTTGTGCCATGCTTTGTGAAATGTGACTGTGAAAAAAAGTTGTGCCACATTTGTCTGTTTCTTGATTGCTTTGACCTTGAGTTAGATGCGAAACCTATCTGCCGCTTTCCATTATCCTTTCCTCCTTTACAATTCTGAGGCCCCATCCATTTCATTCTCTATTACTCTACGTTTCATTTCCGTTCCCTTCTAGGCTCTCTCTTTGATACAGATCTTCACTCTTTTCTCTGTTAACCTTCCTAGGTATGTCAAAGTCACACAGTTAAGCGCCTTTTGCTGCCCATTCATTAGCCAATAGTTCGTACAGCCAACCCCAAATCAACATAGATTTATTTCATTCTATTATAATTGTTATTGTTATTGTTATTATTATTATTATTTTAAAAATCTTTTTGCCTTGTAGTCTGCCGTACAAGCTCCAATACCAAAAAAGATAATCCAATCTCCACAATTTGAAATTTCCTCACGGATTTGGTGCCTGGTTTATCCCATCTTGAACTTAGTAGACAGATTGAGACCCGCTGGTTCGCGGACGCTTGAATGGGAGATGGGTGATTAAGGCAGGTACAAAATTATTTGCTGTATGTGTGGATAATTTAATAGCAGAGGTCCTGGCCATTTGCAGGAACATTTATGAATTTTGGCAGGTAATTGTTACGATATCACCCGGGAAACGAGATGGATGCTACGATAACCAGGGGAGGACCTGGATAGACAGGGGATTCTCCCTGCTGGGCTAGCGATATGGAGGAATCCATCGTGATTGTAGGCAAGAGTGTATCCATAGCGTGCCTTGAAAATTGGAGCGATGGTACGGAATTACAAGCGTGAACTTTGAAGGAGGGAAAGGAATGGTCCACAGCGGAGATGGGTGCGTTTTCTGGATAGGTGACTTGCTCGTTTTGCCTTCTTTGCTGCTGGTGGTAGAGAAGCTCGAGGTTAATGCGCGTAGCTATGGTGGGGCAGTGATTGTTTGCTTCCGTGCGACTGTTTGGGGGAAAGAGCTTGTGAGGGTCTCTTTGAAATTTCATTGCTGTAGTTGGTGTTCATCGAGATGATGTCTTCCTCTGCCTGTGATGGGTGGAAGATCTTCGGAGAATTTTTGTAAATACGATGCCAATGCGCAACATGCTTAACCATGCCTGAATGGGTATTTGCTCTCGCTCGATGCTACGACAGCGACAGCGACAGCGAGTACGGGTGCGAGTGCGAGCGGTGAATGGTTACGATGGCACGGTGAATATTTGTTTCTGCCATTGCCACACGTTTCCGGTCCCCATAGTCATCCACCGCTCCTGAATTCAAATTTCGAACTCCATCGAAGAACGTGCTCCACCGCACCAATGAATGCAATCGGCCCGCGCCCGCTATTCTCATGCTCCACGCCGAGGAAGTTGAGAGATTTTCCTTTTGATGTTCCGTCCACATCTCGATTCCCCCATCCGCATTTTGTATTTCCTCGGTCGGGGTCTCCACTCACCACTCCGTACTAGAAGATAATTTGGAAGAAGTTGGAAATGTGGAGGATGGAGAATGGAGGAATCTGGGCACGGGGAAACTTTCGTGGCAGCGTTGATAGAGTGCGTGGAGCCCGAACCTAACCGCAAGCTGTGGCATTATTGAGAGACCATATCCGCACTTCTCCCAATGGGCGGATCTCAATACCGATGCGGGATAAGTATAAGGTTAAGATGTCTTACTTTGCTGCTATCGATATTGATAGGGACGGTGAGTATCGATATGCGATGGATAGGGGAAATTAGATGACGATGCATTCGTTGTCGATTGTGAGGGAACAAGGGGAAGGAGGTTGGGTAATTATCTTGGCATTTTGGGGGCCATTTCCCGCAGGCATCAAAGTCTCACCGTCTCGCGATATGTGTGCATTGACATGAAAATTACTCCTTTTCAATTATGCTACGTCGGTTATGAAAATGGATTAATGAATGAACAAGTCATCACAATTGTACAGGCAATTAATGGAAATGACCGAAGTTCACAATTGCCAAGTCAAGGGTCAACTCTTGGAGATGCGGAAAAAGTCTTAACGCTCATGAAATGTCAATTCAGGGACGGATCAACTTGAGTATGGAAGATTCTGCTTTGGTGAATTTGCGAGGGCCGAGTCGCATGAAAGGATAAACGATTGAGTGCTCGGCCGCCAAGGAGACAATCATTCAATGCTACCAAGACCCCAAAACTCTTGGAGACAGCGATCAAAAGTGATAGATTGAGGTTCCGGGCAACGATTTTCTCATCGCTGTATCGCATCAAAGGTACCTGCGAATTACCGTGTGGTAAAGCCACTTGGCGGTACGTTGATTAGATGGGAAAATATGAATCTAATATCGAGAAATGTCGCCTTTCGTATTTTTTGCTTCAAGAAGCCGTTGAGCTGAGTCAATCAACGACTTTGGCTTTGTATTGTACTTAGCGAGCGACTTCATAGATGGAGTGCAGAACATGGAGCGTAAGCTTCATCTTTTTTCAGCTGCTGGCTTGAAGTGTGTGACCAAGGGTATTACGACTTATCAATTCCACGATCTAAAATTCATCATATTATATCTCGTTGAGAATCTGCCTGGGCTTGTGTCTATCTGGCCAAGGCTTGGTATTCGATCACGAGTATGTAGGACTACAAAACTGGAGCAAATGTTACATTGAGAATTAAGCCGGTACAATATTCGCAGACCTTGAGTGAAAGCTGAACAGTCGCTGGGAGGATGCATCAGGAAACTTTTCATTGCATTGCATCCTTCGAGCTTTATGAGTACCGTAACAATGTCAGTTAGGAACAAATGAAGCGGTGGGCGGAAAGGTAGGTGACACGGTGGTCGCTGTACTTCGATTGTTCTCTTAGCTTCGACGAAAATATTGCAAGTGTGATGTTTTCTGCCAAGGTTAGGTTTTCATACCTGCAGATAGTTTGACAATGTTCCTTTCTACCGTGGACAGTAACCATAAATGGTCCAGGTGGAATCGGTGAATCGATCATCAATATCCTGATCCAATATCGAATATTAGGCGTTATGCTTTGGCTTATGTGCCAGGCTGCCATGCGTCATTTTCAGCCATGGTGCTCGCCTCTTGAAGTATTTCCTATCAGGCGATAGAGAAGAGTTTAGTGCTTTTGTCGGCTCGTGGGAAGCGGATGCATTCGATGCCATGAGATTCTTACAAAACATCATGCCTGGATTGCTCAGATGGAAGTTTTTTCAACATGCTACATTCATTCAAGAGATGAACCAAGTCCACTCTTCCAATGGCTACTCGAAGTGAATATCAGGAGAAAATTATCCGGTGTGCATTGATTCCCTTCTAGAATCAAGTACTCGGCACCCGCGTTCTGAGAAGATGATTCCCTTCAAGCTTTTATACAAAAATGAAGCGACAGCGTAATGCGATACAATGAAACGTGTAAAACGAATGGGAAAGCTTCCAGAAGCATACCAATATCGTTCAATCGTGATCAGAGAATACAAATACATGCTCTAGCTTCATTGGACGCACGTTATCATAGATTCAAATGGTTCAGTTCAATCTTCTCATCTCCACGAATACCAATTACAACTGACGAAAATCCAAGTGCGCTCTGGGAATGTAGCACTCTAATATTCTTGGGACGAAACAACATCAGTACAGATATAAACAAGCTGATCAGGCGATATCAGAGTCATATATCGAATAGTATGAAAGATGATACCAAAGTCCTTACACTTCCGGTGTTTAATGAACAATTACCGCCCCGTTGCGCTTGTATGATAGTGCGTACGCCTAGCGAGATTGAATCTACGAAAACAGAGGTAGCTTGTAGTGCAGCAACAGCCAGAGCATGGGATGATAAACTCACGGAAAGTACCGTGTCATAAAAAAAAACTGTCTATATACCTCCTTGCCCCAACCAACCGCATCTCCAACGATTTTCAACTTCTCTACATCCTCTCCCATTCACTCTACCGTATTATATGCTACGCGAGTGACGCTTCCACATCGTTCCTGATCAAATCCCATTCCTCTCAAACCATTCAGATGATTCACCATCAGTAATTTCATCACTGGTTATTAACAAGCAATAGCTATATAACTAAGCATCTCCATTTTCAACTAACCCAAGTCATCATCATCGGGATAGAGAATTCCCGAAGCGGCTTCCAGAGTCAACTACCACCAATCCCCGTCTCAGTTGGCCATCACGCGAAACACTCACTGGGGTATACTGACTGCCACAAGGAAGGAACCACCATTTCCACTGATAGGGAGCCTATAACACGGAGATTCCCTATGGCTGGTGGGCCAAGGATGACAATGGCAAAATTTGATATGGATACATATCCTGATGGAATCATCGCGATATATCCCGATTGTGTCATTGCATCAAGACTGAGACTGACACGCAGAAGCCAACTTTGGGAATTAGAATACCAATTTCGACACAGCGTTTCAGCGATATCCACGGAAACGATAGTGCACAATTCGAATGTCAGTTTGAGAAAGAGCCACCAAATTACAGGGGTAATCCAACAGAACCGAAGCCGAAGACTATAAAGGGGATATAGCACTATGAACAAACAGCAAAAAAACGCGCAAGAAAAAGGCACGTGGAACGTATGTTTTCAATAACAGAATAACAGCATCCCAGGCCAGGAGTCCGATAGAAAAGCAGACGAAGATTAGCTTAACAAGTAGCGAAGAAATCATCGCGAGGAGTCCTTGCTGATACTATGGGCACCTACTGTTGAGTCTACCTAGGTACGTCCTTATTGGGATCGAGAAAGTAAGTTCGTGTTTGTTGGAGATACTGCGAAGTCGAGTGGGAGAAGATCGTTCTGTTGAGAAATCTTTGGGGGAAGGGGGAGTATATGGAAGGAAGCACGTATTTTCCTTTTTACTCTTCGGATTTGGAGTAGAAATGCTCAGTGCGACGCCTCAAGCAAGTGTCAAGCGACTACAGATGATTTGGGAATCAGTTGGATGGTCGTAGGGTCAGATACACATCATCATCCCTCGCACCGGGCTTGAAGAGTGATGCTTAAAGGCACAGCAATAACCACCCAACAAAACATAATTATGTATCGAGGAAGGAAATAGTCTATACAATCATGACCAAGATAATTTGCATACCAAAGAATCCACCCCTAAAAAGAAACAGATATTGAAATCAAGTATTCATTACAACCTTAACTAATCTATCCTAAGCTATTCTATGCCATCGTATTTCCCTGCATACATGCAATTTAGCAAATCACCCATCAAGCTATCCATCTACAACATATGCTATTTTTTGTACCCAGCCCATCCATCCATCATAAGTATTTACTTTTATTTTAGCTCAAGAATTCCCCATCATCATCGTTCAAGTCATGATTTCGTGATGCAGATCACTCGCATTCATTCCTCCAGATTGGAACGAATAGACTGCGGTGTCTGTAACCATTTGATGCTATCCCATACCATGTAATAAAATCCTGTCTACGCACCAGCCAGACAGGCAAATTATACATCGATTTACCTCAACATATCATCGTAGCATCATACGAGTCTCCAGTTACCCAAAAAACCATCTATCCATCACAATTTTATCTCACACATTACCTCGAATCATCAATCAAGCCCCCTGGGCCAATTCTTGTAACTTAACCTTCTCCTCATTCGATAATGCCTCGTAGAATTCATTAAAGCCTCCTACATTTTCTCTTCCAGTCTTAACAAAGAATTCGGTCAAGTAAGTTTGAGTCTCATCATCTCTGTTTCTTCTGAAGCCCCCTCTTCCCTCTCCAAATGCCATAAGATCCGCCTTTGTACTCGACAAGCCTAGATCAAGTACACTTGGAAGATCTTCCCATGAGTCATTATCTCCATCTTCATCCGCGAATTCTGCTGCTGCTGCTGCCGTTGCCGCATTTTGAAGTCCCGATGCTGAAATAAGTTCTTCAATGAGGACTTTGATGATTTTCAACGATGCAGGAATGATTGTGTATTGATCGGGGTCTGATTGTCATGTTAGTTGTGGTGGGGGGGGGGTGAAGTATGATCCGTCCTTACTGAGTTTGGCCTTAGATCGAGTCATGATCCGATTACTGGTTGGAATGACTAAATCACCCTTGACCATGGTTTGACCAACACGTGGATCATTGAGACTGAAGATTTTGGAGAGTGCGATGACACTATCTATGATTAGCCTCGGACGATCGAATTTACGAGTAGAATTGGAAAGAGAAACATACTTTTGTCTGATCTCATCATATCCTGCAAACATAACTGAATGCTCCAACCATTTGCTTAAAACAACTTGTAAACCACTTTGACCATTGATTTCAATTTGGTTCAAGAATTCAACAACATCATGTGTTCCAACTAAAGATAAGCGAGCAAAAACCAAAATCAAAGATTGGATGAAAGGAGCAGCTTCTGCTGTAGCAAGACGTGTAGCAACAGCCCTCAAGAGTTGTGGCAAATATGGACCAAGACGTTCTTGACCAGCTTTCTCAACAAGTTCAGTTGCAAGACCTCCAACTTCTGATGCTGCATTATCTTCCACTTCAGGACCAAGTAATCTATCAATAATGATGAGACAAACTTCCAAACCTGATTTATTGCTCTCATCATGCCAAGCAAAGACTTGTTGATGATCATGCATAAGCATATACTTGATTGCCTCAGTACCTGGTCGTAGAATACCACCTTCAGTTGTGGTCATCAAAAGTCGATTCAACTTGGGTAATACGGCAGCGACATATCCAGCTGGAAGTGGCTCTGATCCATTCTGGGTAAGAATAGTAAGTAAGTCTGCGGCAAGCTAGAAGAAAATATCAGTATTGAGCATCAAAGTATTGAGAGCACCAGAAAGTTTTACCTCTACCAAAGGATCATCATCAGTTATAGATCCCACATCAAATGCACCGATCAATGAAGGCAATACTTTAGTACATAAAGCTGTGTAGCCCGGTCCGCCAGTAAATGACTCAACAATTTCTTCAAATGATTCAGTGACCAACATAGTCAACTGAAAGTTCGAGGCACCATGTTTTGCAAGAACAAACAATAAATCCAAAGCTCCACCTTCATCTGCAAGTGTCACTCTTGTATCCATTTGAATAGCAGATCTCAAAGATTCCACCAAGGTAACAAGAAGATCATCTGCAGATTCGAGTTCTGTAAGATCCTTGGAGTGAAGGAATTCGGATATGGAAGCAATAATCGGAAGTTGTCGATCAGCAGGTACATTGTGAGCTAGAATGTATCCTTGAATAGATTTTATGCAAGAAACCTTAACAACTTCGGCCTCATCCAAATTGACGCCTCGGACTGTGCGATCAAGTAATCCAAGAGAAACCTGAGGTAGACTTTGTGCAAGATTACCAGCCACCAAGTATCCTCTGGCACGCAACAATGGCTCTTCTTCTCTGTTGATAGAATAATCGATGAAAGGTAAGAAAGCTTGGGAAACCTCAGGGCGGATCTCCTTGTCGCAATCCAAGAAATCGTTTGTGATTTTAGTGAGAAGGAACAAAACTGCCTCTCTCATTCTCCATGAAGCGGCGTCCGAGGAAAAGATCATTTGGGTATAGTCCAATAAACCTTCCAAAGCACCATGAGACAACCACTCACCAAGTTTGATAAGGAGGTCTCCGCAAGACATTCTGAGAGTGTATTGTGTGGTAACTGACGATTCCTCTGCCAAGAATAAATTGACATCAATATCCCATAATTCTTCCTCTTCCTTGAGAATTTGTGCATAATTTACAGCAAGCTTCATAACATCAACAACCCAAGGGGTCATAGCTGCACCGACATTTGCTTGTAATTGGGTTTCGAGTTCTTTTTGTACTGGTGGAGCTTTCAAGTATGATTGTAAAAAGTCGAGTTCCTCCAATACCAAGAAATCTAAATTATATTGCAAATTATCCGCATCCTCCATGCGACCTGGCATATCATTATCGACATACATCTCTTGAAATATAGGTTGTGCAGTTGATAATTCTGCCCAGGTGGCGCTGAACAAAACTGGACTTTGTGGAAGTAATAATGTTGGGAAAACCGATTTGATCTTCATCAAGGTCTTAACAACTTGTAACTTTAATGCAATAACTCCACGCCATTGTTGATCAACTGGTCCATCTTCTTCTGATTCGTTTGGTGGTGGAGGTAAAGGCTGCTTCATAATAGCCACAAGGAATGGTGTCCAGTCCTTTAGGACTTCCTCTGCAAATGCTTTAACTTCCGTTCCATGTTCGTCCTTGACCATTTCCATAATATCGAAAGTTCCGCGGAAAACAGATACTGATAATGCGCGTAATTTTCCTAGACGTGCTTCATTGACTGCTACACCATAGACAGTATTGACGATATCTCGTGCGACGGAAAAGAATTGATCTTCACTCAAACTTTCCTCAACAACATCTGCTAATACCTTCAATGATCCGTGTAATTGTAAATCTGTGCCGGTTTGAATGATGTGTAGGATAGTTGGAAGGAGATCTGGCCATTGATCTGGATAATCGACATTTGCAATTTTGCTAACTACCATACTATTCATCAAATTGTAGATTAGCATATGCGCCTTTTCATGAGATCAAAATGCCCCTCCATGAGCATATTCAAGACCGAGAACTTGTAAGGAAAAGAGTTTCCACAAACCTAGCTGCACCCTTAATCTTCCTTGAATCTACATCACTTGTAGCAATTCCCATCATTCGTGCTCTAATCTCTGCCTTTGCGCCCTCCTCAATCTGAATGGTAGGATTGCCATTATCATCATGACCAGTCCAATTCTTACTAGTAAAGTTCTTTAAATTTAATAAAGCAGCTTGTCGAAGCTCTGAAGGGACATTTGAGTGAGAAGCAATTGATGCAAGCGTGGAAGGAAAAGCTGGATCATTTTGAGCAGATTTAAGAAAGATTTCTGCTTGTCTGCGGGGTCCATCTGCAGATGATTGTGTATCTGCTAGTATTTGGAGGAGTTGTGTCTCGTGCTGTTAAGCCATATTTGATTCTTCAAATTAAGAAATCAATTGTAGAAATGAAATAAAATAGAAGAAACAAAAGAAGAGGTATCTCGAAGGATTGAGTAACACCTTTTTCAGGGGGGTTGTAGATAATGGAGTGGGAGTGAATAAATTTATGAGAGAGAAGTGAGTGTTGGAATTAATTCGTAGTCGGTATCACGGTAAAGTTGATCGTCGTGGTCTAAATTCGCGATTGGTAAATTGATATGATTTGACCTCATAATTCACCAATCATTGGTCAATATTTTTAGAGTTTTGTGGTGGGTAGGTAGGTAGATAGGTTTGAAGTTTTGTAGGTTAGTAAATCTTTTCAATTACATTCTCTAGATTCTCTAGCTTTCATCGATTTTTTTTTTTTTAGGAAACTTTATCAATCATTGACATCATATATTGAGATGCATACCTAGGTAGGTAGGTAATGGGTATGCATTGGGAACAGTGAATTTCCAATAATGATATCAAATGACAAGATATGTATGTCATGATGGAGTAACGATAACTACTACTATACACCTACAGTCCAAGTCTCGAGCAAGTCAATAAAGATTCCATATCAACCACCAGACATTCTCTACCAGGTCGCCCTTCAACCAACAAGCTCTCCAACTCTTCGAAAAAGTAACTCACACACAACTCGATAACCACCATCCACAATGCCGGCACGCCCTCCACCCCTCAGTACTCCTCATTCACTACACACGCACCTCCTCTCCTTCCTCACTCTGTCAATCCATACAATCTTACACGCGCGCGGTCTCTATCCCGAAAATACCTTTCTCCTAACGCGCGCCTTTAATTTTCCGTAAGTCTACTGGTTCTCTTCTTCTCAACCCCATCTCCTCTCAATCTTGAGGTCTACCTCCAAATCAGATCTCCAATATCTTTCCTTCTCTTCTTTCCCCTCCCCAAACTCCAATTGACCATTCTCAGTGTCCCTCAAAACCGCCACCCAGAACTTTGCGCCTACATAAACTCCTGCGTCAGCGCCATAACCCCTCACCTCCAAGCTGGAACAATCAATACCGTCTCCATAGTAATCTACTCCGATTCCCCCGCAGTCGCACCCTCTTCCTCTTCCGCCAATATCTCCTCCTCTCCTCCCACAAAACCTTACCCATCTTCCCCCTCGATCCAAATACTCGAACGCTACATCTTTAATCTCTCTTCCTTCCCCTCTATTCCCTCCAACGAACGCTTTACATTTCTCGAAGGACGCGCTCCTGCAGATATAAATGCCATTCGCAATATTGATGTCGAAGAAGAATTACGTGCTTGTTTACGAAAGCTGGCCTATAGCGCGAGTAAATTAGAGGATTTGAAAAATCCAGAGGAGTGTACCTGGGTAGTTGTTATGGAGATGAAAGAACATGAGGGAGAGGGGAATGCGCCAATTGGACATCCGCAACGATGGGAACCGGCAGTAGCGGAACTGCAAATCCCAACTGGAGGCGCAACAGATATAAAAGGAAAGGGAAAAGCCAGTGATAATAAGCCAGAAATTAGGAAAGAGAGTAGAGTTGGCAAGGCAAGAGGAGGTATAAAGAGTACAGCTATCAGGTCAGTGGAAGTCGGAGATTTCATCATGGAAGCATTGATTGAAGAGGGAAAAGCCAAGTTTGAGAATCAAGAATCGCGCTCCCGAGAAGAGGGACAGCAACACGAGTATGAATGATGAGCCATCATTACCACCCAGATGAACAAAAGCAAAGGCGTCTCCATCAACAAAATCAGTAGGCGCAGAGCAGGAAACCAACCGTGAGACACATGCGCCGTGTAGCCATGAGATGGCAAACTCAGGTCTCAAAATCGTAGAAGTCTACCTGCCTACCTACCTACTACAATCCTCGACTCAATTGATTGTGGTTGACTATGGATAAACAATCCCTCAACGCAGTCGGTACTCTACTCCGTCACACCTTCAAATCCCGAAAGTCCTGAAATCTACACCGAGGATTTAAGAGAAAAGGGAAAGGAAGGGAAATAAGAACTCCAAGCGTGTATATACCTACCTAGTCGATGTGCATATTTGAAGTAAGCAATTAAAACTCTAATAACTATGCATAGAAATCTACATATTTAAACATATCTACCCATCCAGTCATCCAGTCATCCACACAAAACCAAACCATCCTATTCCATCCTATTCCATCCCATCCAAACCACCACCCACTCTGACTATCATTCGGATTCAGATCATCAGTTTTTTGGGGGGAGGGGGTGGTCTGGTAGAATTCAAAATTCAAAACTCATATAAATAGATTCTCAATCTTGGAGGTTTTGTTAGTCAGTCAGTCAGTCTGTCATGCCATGCTATATCATCTAGCTGTTATCTATTATTTTTCCTGTCATTATAATTAGTATTAGCAAGTACTATCGGCAAGGTATATAAATATTGTGGAAATGGGATATGAGGATATGAGGATATGAGGATATGAGGATATGAGGATATGAGGATATGAATTATATTGTATATAAATTGTATGTAAATTGTATAATTAGTACAATATAACAAAATACACGATAAATCGCTGAAATCACACCTTTTTATGTTTGTATGTATATATATGTAGGTATTGATATCTCAACTGTCAATTTTGCTATGATATGATATGACATGCTATGATACGATATGATACGATTCTAGATACCTCTCTCTCTCTCTCTCTCTCTCTATTGAGTCAAGTCAAGTCAAGTCAAGTCAAGTCAAGTCAAGTCAAGTAAAAAAGTTATCGCTCATCTTCTTCTTTCTCATCTATCTAGTACTACTGAGTACCACGAAGCAGCGAGATAAAATGAGATAAAATGAGATACCGTGGTATGCCATGCTCACTGCTCACTGCTCACTGCTATATGCAATGTGATGTGCTGTGATGTGATGTGATGTGTCATATAATGCAATGTAAAGAGATCCGCTGCCGCCCATGTAAAAAGTAAGGAAAAGATGATGGTAGAATTTCCTTCTTTTCTTTCTTTTCTTTACCACCATGTCTCCTCCAGACCAACCAAACCAAAATCTAACACCATCCATATTTTTCATTTCCCCACCACTCCACCTCCTTGACCGTCCCCTCTCCCTCACCATACCACATCAAACTGGCGACACTCTCCTCCTCCCTTTCGACCTTCCGATGGATGCCCTTCTCGCCCAACTCCGACCTATTTAACAATTCCTCCACCAACGCCGTCGGATTCCAAAACTGCACTTCGTTCATCTTCCACTCGCTCGCTTCCCTCTGCGCCTCCCGCAATACCGCTTCCAATTTCTCCGCGTTCGCCGCACTATTCGATTCATCCTCGAGCACCAAGCGCAAGATGTGTAGACAATTGCCCGAGGAGGGGGAATCGACGGGACCGTAGTAGCCACGGGTCCAATAGGCCCAGACGCGAGAGCCGGGGGAGCCGACGAGCGCGCCTTTGATTTCGGGGGCGCGTCCGTAGATGGAGACGGACATGACGTTTTCGCGGAGGTGGTGCCATTGGATGGTGGGGTAGTCGGGGAGGAGCGCGATGTGGGTTTTGTGGTCGTTTGCGCGGGAGAGGACTTGGCGGATGTAGGTGGTGTCGAGGTCGCAGAGGGGGGGGAGGTCTTCTTCTTTTAGGAGGGTGATGAGATGTGACGAGGGGGATTCTGCGGGGTTGGGTAGAGGGGGGAGGGAAATGTGCGAGGAGGGGAAGGGATGCCAGCCGTGGTTTGCGTAGAATTTTTTGTCGATGTCTGAGAAGAGGATGGAAGCGGGGGTTTTTTGACGTCCGGGGATATTGGGGTCGAGTTGCCATGTTTTGAGGATATTGCCCAGGTCTGTCATCATTCGAGAAGCATATTTACGGCCTCTGTTTTTGGGAGGACAAAAAACAGACCCAATTGAATGAATGATAACTTCTTCAACTTTTCCTTCTTTAGATATAAAAGCCTTTTTACTGAGGGATTCGCAGGAGGCATAGATTTCCCGGTTGTTTGGAGGGGCGGATTTATCGACTAGACACCAGTAGGTTATTCCATCTTCTGAGGTCAAGGGAACGCTGGCGAGATATTGTTCTCGATGAAGGTAATCTGACTTGGAGAGTGCTTTGCCCCATTCTTCATAATTGAGATTCCACGTTGCTAGTTTTTCTTCTGGAGTTGGGTGAGCCAGATGAAGATCTGGGGAATTGTAATCTGGAAACATGTTTGAAGAGTAGGAACGTAGATTGAATGAAAGAGATCTATGTAGGAAGATGGAGAGATATGAATAGAAACTTCTTTGTGAGATTTGGCACTCTAATAAAGTTATTCTGTTCCCTCTATTGTGGGGAATTGAACTTTGATAAGAAGGTAGATATGTGGTGTCTTCTCACAAAAGAAAAGTAGATAGATGCTAGTACGCATTTCCTGTGGGGAAGGGGTCCTCTTTGAAGGAAGGGATTCAATATCTACCTTCTAAATACGTCTTTTAGGTCAACCCATCAGACTCACTAAAGACCAAACAATGATTCGGGAGTGAAGGATTAGCAATTGGTGAATACTTCCACATCAAATGATCACAATCTCCGCATGAAGCTGAGTTAATCTTAGTCAAAGCTCTTGCCTTTCAAGGTATTGATGACTGGGTACCGGTATGTTCAACCATTGACAAGTTCGTATCGAGGAAGTTGATGATTTGATGGTTGGTGGTTTGAGACTTTGAGGAAGAAGAACGGTGAGATTCGGGGCTGACAATAACTGGGATTTGTGGAGGCCTAGGCAGAGATATACTTTCCTCTATGTTCATGACGGGATTGATGGAAACAAGAGAAGCTTCATGCTCTTCTTGAATGTTTCTTCAATGAGTGAACGAGAGAGGATGTTTAGCTACCTTGTGGTTATGACCATACATTTTGAATCGAGTTGAAGTTGTGTATGTAATTCTATATATAATAGTCAATTGGAGAGCATTAATTAAATGAGATTGCCCAGGCTAAAGGTACGGTTAATCTCGGGGGAAGCGATAACTATAGTGATAACGATAAGAGATATGTCATCATGTGAAAATCCGGAGGGAAGATGATCTTCTTTTTTGTAAAAGCATTAGGTAATGAAGGGATCCGATGGATCAGAGGGGTCAGAGGGGTCAAAGTGGTCAATTCTACGATATCAAGTTAGTGATAATATGGTGTGCATTGACTTACTTGGTATGTACGTAGTAGGATGTTTGATCAAAGACTTCAAGTAATGATAGTCGACAGTGACATCGTTGGTCGTAGAGGAGAGAAGATCTACTCTGTAGTAAGATTTCAATGTTTCATTCCTGATATGTTTTGATTGCATTAACTTACCTCGTCCAGCTTGAGTGTACCTGATAATTGCCTGGAGAATACCTTACATGTAGGTATATAAAGACATATATGTAGACATATATGTCAATAGTAGAAACATCATCAGCAATAGAGAAAGAGAGAGAATCTAGGAAGTGATGGATTAAATTCATATCCATATTCATCTCCGTCTTGCCAAACACGAAATGTCTCTCTTCTCTCCTTTCCTCTCCCCCCCCCCTTTCTCTTTCTACAATCACTTCCAAATTCCTGATAAATACAAAAGAAATGATTCAAAATCACTGTACCATCGATCGACCAAAGTATTTCTGATATTCGGATGAGTTGGGAATCTAAATATATGTCAAGCGTACCAAATGACTCCGTCTGACAGAAAGGACAGCAAGTACCACGCAAAGAACGTGTTGGATGTTTTCACTGGACCGATTCATTACGATGGTGGCATCCTTCATATGCGGTGTTTGGATACTCCAATACCCATGAATGAGAGATGCGAAGAAGAATTTCCCGATCAACGATACTGTACATTATCGGATGTCGTATTGGTGTGAAGTATGCTGTGTCTTTTGGGAAGAATCAATTACTTTATTTCCTACATGAGAAATCTCTTTTCAGAACGATTCCAGTGGTAATGTGGGTGGGTGGAAATTGAGTGAAGGATGGATGATAGGTCAGAGAAGAAGAGGGAGTTTATCCATCTATTTAGCTAGGTATTCTATTCAAAATGCTTCCATAGAGTGAAGTTGAAGATTGATTTGACAATATTAAATCTAGATCTTTGCTTTTGATTCTATTCTACCACATTGAACTGGTAAACGTGATCAAGTACCTCCCTCGTACCTAGTAGTTATCGAGTAGAAATAATTGGAAACTCGTTGTATATACCTAGTACTAGATACCTACACTGCCTGACTGCCATCTAATAAAGGCCCTTCTAGAAGATTTCCGTTTGTGTATCTAGGAACTCTATTACCCTACCTACCTACACTTCCTATTTCACCCTTCACCTTCTCCTTCACCCTCCACACTCTTCTCCCACCTTATCGAGTGATGCATCATTTTCCCAATGTGGGGCTTTTTTCACCTCTTTCCCCTCGTCCGTCCATGTCCACCAAAATTCAGATCAGCGACCCTTAGTCTCAGAGGAAAAGTCTGTGCTCCATTTGACAGGACAAGGTTGGAAGAGCTCTGACCAACATGGAAATGTGGAAATAATAAATATCTACCAGATACCTAGTTCGTACCTACATCGTAGTATGATCGTAATATCGTAATATCGTAATATCGTAATACTGTTCCTATCGTGCCTATCGTGTCTATCGTGCCTATCGACTCTCGAGCTACCCTGGTCAGAGATGGAAAAAGGTGGAGAGAGTGATCACGTGTAACCTATGATCTTCCATCATTTCTCAATATGCATACTAGGTAGAGACTAGGTGGAGCCAAGGGAGAGATCTCTACCTAGCATCTAAATTAAAAATACCGGTAATCATGATGAACCATCTACCTTAGCTTCCTTTTCTCAACTCTACCTTCCATTTTCACTCATTTCTGCCTTCACTTCACATCACCTCTTCAGTCTTCACTCTTCATTCACTCTTCACTCTTCATTCACTCTTCACTTATTCTTCATTCACTCTTCACTCACTCTTCACTTATTCTTCACTCACTCTTCACTCACTCTTCACTCACTCTTCACTCACTCTTCACTCTCATCTACCTACTAGGCAGGTACGATTAATAAATACACACACACTTTGGAATATCTTCGTAATTCTAATTCGGTTGGCAAGCTCAACTTCTTCTCTTCTTCATACAGTACTTTCCTATCAAATCAGTCCAGAATATACTTGAAACTTTATATCATTCGTTGTAAGGTTATAATATAATACAATATAAATTTGGAAAAGTCTACATACTTTTGCATCATACCTATATACGTTTGACTTCATTCATAACCCCTCACTCACTCTCCAAAAAGATACAACCTGATATACCTGCCCTGGTGAATACCATAATTCTTCACTTCTTCGTGGTATGATCTTATTCTTTACTTTCCCCCTTCCAATCTTGAGACTTTGAGAACATACTTACCTACCCATCGTTTCATGTTTCTTCTTTCCATATACGTACAGACTATATACTACTAGAACTTCTTCCGTCGAGTCATTCTAGTCATGACACATAAAGTTCGATTCCTCTTCGGAATCTGCACATTCACTTCGAGAACCGGATTCGGATTCGATTCCCCCAAATCTTAAAGGAAGAATCTACTAACGTCGAATAATCTGCTAGTACACTACTAGTGTCATCACCTTAGATTCTATAGAACGTCACTCGGTTCATCAGTTCTCTTTACTTATCATTCACCCACTATCCTCGACAAATTCAAACATCTTGAATATGCAAACGATCATTCTCACGACACTCTTGACCAATAGTCCCTCTTCGACAACTTACATTATTCCAAAATACCAAGTACTCAAGAACTCATTATATTGATCAACCGCCAACCTCTATCAAATTCACTTTGACGACATGAGTCAAGCAGCTCCAGTGAACCATACCAATGATCCACCGAGAGATAAACAGCCCTATATCCAAAATGCAGTGAATAACTTTATCGAAATCTCGGATTCGGACTCCGAAGGCTATGAAGATGCTTTCAATGGACCTCAAGTCCCCGCGCACCCCCCACATCTAAATTTACAACATCATCAACTCGGAGGGTATTTTGGTGCCAACGACCAAATATTCGATCTCGAGGATAACAACCTAGTGTACCCAGGTCGATTACCTCAACCCGCAGTTGCAGCTGTACCCGAAAATAAAGCCATGGCCGAAAATCTTTCTCTTGTCAAGAATGAAGAAGGGGAAATGAATTGGGCACAGTGGATGGATGAGGAAAATGACGAAGGTATCAATCGTGTACTGTTGGAAGATTATACCTTTCAAGCGGAATACAATCGAGCTTCACATGCTTCTCCTTCGTTTGTTGATCCTTCTCGTCTCCATCAACCATTTCAACCATCACCAAACAATTTAAATCAACCGATGATGGAAACAAAGACGGAATGTATCAATGCAGTTGTTGCAGTCTTCCCAGAGATTTGTAGGGATCATGTCGCTAGTCTTTATGAAAAAGTATCTTTCACTTCTGATCGATTGATTGCTCACATTCTGGATCAAGCGGATACTGGCACTCCTTACCCAAAAGCAAAAGATGTCCAGAAGCAATTGAAGAGAAAGAGAGTACTTTCCGAAGAAGAGGAAGCTATAAAAAAATATGAAGCTGCCGATCGCATCGTTGGGCCTGCTTTATACTTGGAGCGGACACTAATGTGGGTATATTATATGCTTCATCCCAATTACTTATTCGTTTCCTCATTCCATTTTTCTTTTGCTAACATTTTTCTAGTCGGAGCATCCTCTCATTCGAGTTTCCAGTAACTCTATTGACCTTCATAGATGAAACCCTACGTTCTACTGGTCATCGTCTCTTCTCCGCCTACCGCATATTCGATGAAGCAGATCGAACTTTTGATGCTAATAATCCACCATATAGGAGAATCAAAACTTCGAGAAAAATGCCACAAGAATACCGAGGTGGTAGGATTGAGGAACTAATTCAAATGAATGAATCGCCCGAGAAGGTAGAGACTTTAAAAGAACTACTCGTATGTCGGAAGATTCGAAAGACTGCGGAAAGTCGTCGCCTCGCCGAACAAGAAGCAATACTTGCAGAAGAAGAGAATCTAAAGAGAGCTGAAGCCGAGGGAACTATGACAGAATGCTGCTGTTGCTATTCGGACTATCCACTCAATCGCATGGTTCACTGCAACAATGAAGAAGTCCTGCATTGGTTTTGCCGTGGGTGTGCACGACAATCAGCGGAGACCGAGATTGGAAATTCCAAATATCTACTCATGTGTATGTCCACGGATGGGTGTGAAGCAGGGTTTTCTCTTGAACAAAGGTGAGTATTCTTAATCATTAGCTCCAGATTTATACTTATCCATCATGTAGAGATCAATTCCTAGACGAATTAACCATCGTCGCCTTGGAACGTAATGAAGCAGAAGCTGTCTTACGTATGGCTGGTATTGAAAATCTTGCCAGTTGTCCATTTTGTCCATTCGCAGCAGAATATCCTCCTGTCGAAGTTGATCGAGAATTTCGATGTCAAGCTCCTGATTGCGAAAAGGTCAGTTGTCGACTTTGTAAATTGGAGACACATATCCCTATGACTTGTGAAGAAAATACAAAGGCAAATGGTCTCTCGATTAGACGACAAATTGAGGAAGTAATGTCTGCAGCAATGATTAGGACTTGTAACAAATGTGGCACTCCATTTGTAAAGGAAGAAGGTTGCAATAAAATGACATGCACACGCAATGGATGTTATAATGTCCAATGCTATGTTTGTTCCAAATCATGCAATTACGATCATTTTAATGATGTAAGGAGAGGTTGTAAGGATGGAAATTGTCCACTGTTCGAATCGGTGGAGGAATGACATTATGATGAAGTTAAGAAGGCCGAAAAAGAAGCACTGGCAAAAGTTCGTGCAGAACATCCCGAATATTCCGAGGAGGATTTGAGAATTAAGATGTCGGAAAATGTCACCAAGGATGATGAAAGGAGAAAGGCTGCGGATCCAAGGATTCCTTATTTTCGACCTGTGGGTTAGTACTTCGCAATGATTTTTTCGTCGTTAATTGATACCATAATGTTGTGTGATCTTTGGCCTTTGGCAATGGGTTGGTAAATCTTATAAATATTATTCTATTCTTTCTAATTTTGAAATCAGATACTACGTAGTAAGATAAATACCATTACCAAAGTCTTTGGGTCGGATGGATGTTGTATGGTTATTTTTATTTCCCCTTGTTTTGGAGTAATCATGTAATTGCGATGCATGCATAACGCAACATATCTAGGAGACATCAATGCATATTTGCTGACTAATGGGTACACAGAAGTACCACCACACGAACTCGAAGTATTGCCCCGGCCTCCTGGTGAGTTATATTTGTATTACATTTTTGGTTTTGGTTTTAGTTTTG
>PQXJ01000350.1:0-39966 GCA_004786225.1 Botryotinia narcissicola | reverse complement strand
CTTTTTTATTTTATTTTATTTTATTTTATTTTATTTTATTTTATTGTTGTTGGGTTTATTGAATTATCTATGGCAGTAGTTTCATGGATGAGCTTGAGGATATACTAGGTAGGTAGGTAGGTAGGTAGGTATACCAAGACACATGTATAATATTTATTTTATTTATCAAGAGGTATGTAGGGAGGGAGGGAAGGGGGAGATATTATCTCTTCCTTCAGTCAAACAAGATATTGAAAAAAAGCTTCATATCAATTTGATTGCTTGGAAGGTGATTACATATTACATAATCATAGTGTCGTATTCAATCCCTTGATTAGGACCCCTCGATACGTTTACAAAAAGCTATGACTTCATAAACTTACACTCACAGACAGACAGCATTAAATGGCTGTTACCCACAAGGTACATACAAGGATCGGACTTTTTCTGGTGGTATTAGTCTGGGTAGGTAGGTAGGTAGTATTTGAGTTATCTTATGTTCACGTTCATGTTGATGTCTATGCACTGGGTAGGTAGGTCGGTACTCGATAGGTATCGATAAATGAAGAATACCGGTATTTGAGAATCCATCTACCAATTGCGATGGGACGACCATCATGGGAATCTCGTGGGAATCATGACGCGTTAGAACAGCAGTCGAATTGGGAATCTAGATGTTGTTTTGATTTCCCAAAAGAATTTCTCTTGGATGCTCATGAAATTAAATTAAGTTTATATATCCATATCCATCCAAATGGCACGGGAGATTTTTAGTCTAGTCTTTTCATGGTTATAGTTGGGAAAGGTGGCACCGAACGTGGCGTTGGTGTCCGCCAATTAAAGTGCTTAGCTCAGTGCTTAGCTCAGCGATGAGCTCAATTTAAAAAAGTGACGTAGTAAATGGCAGCAATGGGAACGTAGAGTCCCGGTAGATATTGTTGCTCTTCACCCGCACCCGCCACAACCAGGTATAGGTAATTACCTACTTGGGCCATACTTCTCCACTCTTTAGTAAGAACAAACAAGGCTCCCATGAATCCGATCAAGGTTTAGGAAGAGAGAAGGAGGGACTATGGAGGTAATGATCAGATGAAATCCAAAAGGCAAGAAACAAGATCAAGCAAAGGAACAAACAAGTGGAAGGGAAAAACAAGGCAAGAGAAAAGCAAGAACGTAGGTACTGGATGATACGAGGTCACCAAATGAAGTAAGTGTGATTTAATTAAAAGATTCATCTTTCCCCATATCATGTTTTGCTTTTCTTTTCTTTTCTTTTCTCTGTCCTCATATCATATTCTTGATATACAATATCATATCATACGAAAACAACAACACCACAACACCACAACAACCAATACCCAACATCTCCAGCACCTCCAATAACTATTACCATACCAAGTTCTTTTAATAAGTGCTCGATATCAATCCCATTATCCCACTTCCACAAATCAACATCGTCATTACATCTTAATTCACCTCACCTCTTTATTCCTCCCATCAAAGAGCCAATCAATTGCTACTTGCAATCAAGACACCTAGTTTAAGACGCCTCATTACCTCATCCCACCTTATAATTAACATATACTACTCCCGCTCCTACGAGTTCTCTCACACTTGACATTCGAGTAGATAGAAAATCTCTTTCTTCTATTTTCGAACTCTTCTACCACTTTTCTTTTCTTTCGTGATACCCAAATACCCCCCCAATTTTAATCGATACACCGCAATCATGTCTGTCAACGTGCCTGTCAATGAGACACAAAAGGAAAAGGATATCAATCTTAAATTACAACTTTACGGAATTTACCAAGGTATGAGTTGACTCTCGCTCGCCACCGGCAGATGAGTACATGCACAACTTTACTAACAACAAAACCGTGTAGCTTTCCAAGCTGGAAAGGTCCCATCTGTGAGTATTTTGTTTCTCCATCACTGCATTTCCTCGCGCAATTGCTAATATACCATGTACAGAATAATCAAATCGATGTTGCCCTCAACAGTTTCCTTGAGTCGAAGGCTCTCAAATCACCATCCAACAGGCTTTCCAAGGAAGGTCAAGAATTAGCCCAACAATTTCGTTCCGTGGTCGAACAGGCAAAACTCCTTCTTCTCACCAAGAACAGAGACGAAATCTTTCAAGATTTTGTTTGGCAATGTGAGCGTCTTGACGGCGGAGCAGCAGCCGTTCCAGGAGCTCCCGTTGATCAGGCAACTGCCCAACAACACGGTCAAGAGGCAAAGGGAGGCCTCAAGACTCTCGGTCAATTAATTTTAACCAACGGACAATTTCGCAAGCTTTGTAAGTTAATGTGGTATACTCAGGTCCATCTCAAATACTAATGTCCGAATCAGTGAATGATGCTGTCGTCCTTTTACGCGATATTGCTGGTGACGCTGCTAGCAATGCCGCTGGCAAGCTCAACCCATCTGAAGATCAATTGAATCAAATTGATCGTCCCGCCGATGATAATACCTGGCATGAAAATCCAAATCTTTCGGCTGCCGATATGAAGAACCAGATGAAGCAAAAATTCCAAAAGAATCAACCTATCGACAAAAACGATGTCAAGGAAGCTGTTGGCGATGCCAATCAGCAAGCTCACCCAAGTGGATCTCGTGATCCAGCAGATACTGCTCAATTGGCTGGTCGTGACCAACAATACGACACTGTCTCTGGAATTGACGGCCAGGCTGGTGCTCAAGCTGGTGCAAATACCTTGAAGCAACGTGCTTCTGAGAACATTCCCGAGGAGACTAAAGAACGAGGCCGTGAGACGAGAGATAGAACCAAGAACTACCTTCAACAAAAATTACCCGAGGAACGCCGTGATAATATCATCCACAGACTTAAGAAGATGGTTGTGGAGATTCAAGGTCATCCAGATTGTAAGTTTACCTATTGCTTGCTAGATTGTCTATTTCAGAATTAACACTTAACAGATATGCAATCTATCGACACTCTTCTCAACTTAGCCGAGCAGTACGGGGGACACGCACATAGCCTGGGCCAATCCGGATCTGGTGCTGTTAAAGGTGCACATACCGACAGTGCTCTAAAGACTGCTGAGAATGATTTGAAAGTTTGTACATCCCTGAAACCATCAGAGTTAGAATTTAAGCTAACGCAATCCAGACGCTCCTTGAGCGTTTTGCAAATTACACATCAAGCGACGATTTAATGGATTCGATCAACGCTATCTATCGAGATGCTGATTCGGATCCAGAGTTGAAGAAATGGTTCCAGCAGATGAACGCCTTCGTTCGCAAGTGTCTCAAGGAGCAAGGTTATATTCTGGAAGACAGCTCCACTCAACATTGGAACGAGCTCTACGATAGAGGCAACTTTCTTCTCAGAGATCGCTACAGACCTCATACTAATCGCATCATTGATGAGATTAAATTCTTCGGAAATGAATTTGATAACGACGAACAGAACAAGCGATTTGCAGAAACCTGCCAAAAGTTCTTCACTGCCTTGGGCCACGACAGTAGTGGTAACATTAAATTCAAGAGGCATTTGCTTTTGGATCTATCCAATGTCATTATTCCTGCAGCTCTCGAAAGAATCAGATACACCCCAATTCCCAGAATCGAGTACAGAGATGGACAAAAGATGGAAATTGTCATCGAGAATCTAGTAGTTGAGAGTGATAACCTCATGCCTAACTTGCTCGATATTCAACATGGTATGTGCTAACATTTCCTTTGCCCTTGTTCTGGCATGTTGTTGTATCTGTTTCCCGCGGGAACAATAGATGCATTGCTATCTTTTGTTGCTTGGGTCCATGTCTGATGTGCTACGGCCTTTTTCTGAGAACAACCGCTAACTAGATGTTCATTATAGAAAGCTCCTTTAGATTCGGCCGCAAGGGTTTCCACAACTCACAGAAAGGCTCATTCTTCATTGCAGTTCAAGGCATCCAGATGGATTTAAGAGATATATCTTATTATATCAAGAGGTCCGGCGGTCCTTTCAACCACGACGAGGGTATTCTCGATATCTTCCTCGGCGGTTCTGGACTCAGTTTCGATATCAAATTGACTGCAATCAATTCAGGAGAGAAAAATCGCCAAAACTTCTTGAGATGTGACAGCGTCAAGGTCAACATGAAGAAGATCAAGCTTAAGATCAAGCAGTCAAAACACAAGGGGTTGCTCACCGTTGGAAAGTCGTTGGCGCTCAAACCTCTTACCAAAGCTGTTTGTAAGGCTATCGAGTTGGCCATCAAGCAGAAGGTTGAAGAGGCCGATGGATTCTTATTTAAAATCAAACAAGAAGCCGATCGAGCTCAAAAGGAGGCCACCGAAAATCCAGAGAATATCCCAAACATTTACAGGCAATATCTTTCTGCTTTCCAAAAACAAATGACCAAGGGACAGGAGAAGGCACAAAAAGCACAAGCATCTGTGGCAGATAAGCAATTCAATATGCCTATGACAATGGATGATTCGATTATGCCTCACGTTATCTTGCCAGGTGGGATCTCAGCCAAGGCAACCGAGCACAAGAATAATGCTAGACAAGGCGCCGATTGGAGATCATCTGTCTTTAGCATTGGAAGTGCCAAGGGATCTACAAGTCTTCCTCAACCAAAAGAGATTTCAAGAAAGCCACATTCCGTTACTCAAGGTGGCGTACGAGGTCCACAGAACACAGGTAACACAAGTACTCAAGGTACTCAACAAGGCTATGGTCAACAAGGTTATCCTCAAGCTACTGGACAGGGATATGGAAAACCAGGATATGGACAGCAAAACTTCAATCAACAAGTTGATGCTGCTTTCGATAACACCGGTGCAGGTGTACTTCCCAGCACTACTGGCGTTGGTATCTTACAGGACCAAAGCGCTAGCAACGGTGCTATTGGCAATGGCGCTTCAGTCCAGAAAAATGTCCTTCCTACTAATGGACATACTCAATTGGGATCCAACAACCCAGTTTTACAAGGTAGATTTTAATTACCTTGATCGATACAAATGTATAATCTCTTTCTCTTGTGTTTTGCGGAATAGAATTGTTTCCTCACAAGATACCACTGCCATGGATAATACCAATGCATATTTGGGGTTTGGTGGGATTAAAAAAACCCAAAACTGGGACGGATGGAAGATGAAGGATGAAGGATGGTTTCATTTGTTTTTTCTTTACTTGTTTGCATGGGCTTCTTTTTGATACCTGATTGATTTTTTTTGCTTCTGAATTGCCAATTAATTGGTGATCGAAAGATACCATAGCGTTGTATTGGGCTGGGTGATGGAAAGGGAATCATGAATGGAGATTAATGATTGTTCGTTGAAAGATGGACGCAGCCATGAATTATGATGTGATGGTTGAGACAGGACGGAACTCCTTTGACCACATCATTGGGGTTCAAAATAGCGATTTCTTAAATCTCATTTAATAATGAAGATACTTTTAGCGATTATTGCAATCATTTGTGTATGGTGATCATGAATCGTGAAAATGATGGTGAATGAAGCGAATTGAAGTGAAAAAGATGTTGATAATGTAATGGTTGAAGATATTGTTCTTATTGTCGAATGGGGTATGTTCAAATATGTAGTGAGAAGTGGCTTAATGGGACTACAATTTCGTTTTATATATTTTAAGAATTCTGAGGATATTAGGATTGCTCATGATGAGTTAAGGAACGATTGGGTCTACAATTCCACTCGGCAAGCTCGGGTTATAGGAAGGCTCGGGGAAGGACTCTCGATGATACCGACCCTAGTGAAGGGTGCAGTGTATAGCTACCCCACATTCCGTCATCGATTATGTAACACAAATCCTCGAAGCACGGACGAATCATTGATGGTTGATTTGATTGATAAGTCATAAGGTGGTGTATGTACTGGGTAGGGAGCTTCAAGTCTCGGTTTGGGACGGTTGCTTGTCTTTTTGTTTGTTCGGTTTCTTTTGCATATTTTATATATATACCACATATAGTCCATAAATGCTTTCAAGATTATCGAGTGCTGGGATCAACCGATCATTAGGTGTTTTTGAGAGAAGTTTGTTTGTGAGTGTGATTGATTCTTTTGGGGGGAGAGGGGAAGAGGGGATTGTGCCACTCCTCTGGATATCTTTGCAGGAGAGATGATAGATATGTATATGCTACGATTGGATCGCGCAAGAGAATCCGAACACAACGTAAAAAGTCACAGAGAAGAGAAGAGAAGAGGAGAAAACAAAAGCTGATCAATCCCTCCCACCATCTAGAAAAATATCACACGTACTGGGATTAACACGAGGACCGAAACGCAAAGACACATACAGGGAATAGAAAAACAGAAACGCAGGATGCATATTCTGATTATTCCGATGTGGGAGGGGACCTCGAATAATTATGCGTATTTGGTGGTCGATGAGGGGAGTAGGGATGCGGTGATTGTTGATCCAGCGAGTGCGGGGGAGTGAGTTTGTTTTTGTTTTTGTTTTTTGGGTTTGGGTTTGGGTTTGGTTTTTTGGGGGGAAGGGGGTTGTTTGGGAGGAGAGGGGAGTAGCAGATGGTGGGTTTGGAGTGAGACGAAGGAGGTTGAGGCTAGCAGACTGGCAAATTGGTAAACTGGCAGACAAGGCGGGTGGGGGGGGTGAATAGAAGGATAGAGGACGGAGGGGATGTTTGAGTTGGTAAGGTTAACAACGGAAAGGCTAACGGTAATGTAACAGGGTCGCACCTGTTTTTAAGGATCAAATCAAGGATGGAAAAATCAATTTTGTAGCAATTGTCAATACACACCAGTGAGTTTTTCACAGACATTCATCTCCCTAGGAAATATTATTCTGATACTCGGAATCTAGCCATTGGGATCATGCAGGAGGAAATAATAAAATAGTAATACCTCTCCCTCTCCCCCTCTTTAAAGGTAAATCCAGCTAATACTATCGTCCAGCTAGCCGATCCAGAATTCAAAGGAAAACCTGTAATTGGAGGTAAAGATTGTGAGGGAGTTACAAAGACACCCAAGAATGGAGAGGGTTTTACAATTGGAGAGATAAATGTTAAGGCACTTTATACACCGTGTCATACACAGGATAGCATCTGTTGGTTTATGGAGGATAAGAGTGGAAAGGCAATCTTCACGGGTGATACTTTGTTTCATGGAGGTGAGTTTATGAACTGTTGGTGTGAACGAGATAGGAAGTAGATGGCTAGAATGCATACAGAGCTAATCAAAACTAGGATGTGGAAGATTCTTCGAAGGAACCGCAGAGGAAATGCACACGGCCCTTAACAAGACACTTGCAGCTGTACCAGATGATACAGTTGTTTATGTAAGTCTCCTCTCATGCTCACATCATCTGAAAGTTGCAATCAAAAGCTTACCATTCGATCTAGCCTGGCCACGAATACACAAAAGCCAATGTCAAATTCGCCGTCTCGGTTTCCCAGAGTGAAGCCGTCAAGGCCCTCGAAGCTTTCGCAGACAAGAATAAGGAAACACAAGGAAAATTCACGATTGGAGATGAGAAGAAACATAATGTTTTTATGAGAATGGACGATCCGGAGATTCAAAAGGCTACGGGGAAAACGGATCCTGTGGAGGTGATGGCGAGATTGAGGGAAATGAAGAATAATTTTAAGTGAGTGTAAGTATTGCTTGGGTGGTTGTTTGTTCAGATGGAGATGCATACTGATGAGAATTCTGTGTAGAGAACCAATGGCTAAATTTTGATGAGGTGATATGTGAAGGGAGGAGGTTTTTGGGATTGGGAATGGGGAATGGTGGAAATGCAAATGGATATGTGAAATGATTTAAAAACTGGCATGCAATATATACCTAAGGACTTGTGTCATTAAATGATATCTGAGTATATATTCTAATTGCTATCATGAATTAAATGAACTGAATAGTGTATGTGTGAAGAATTACTATATTCTTACCTATCGGAGATGTTCCCCTCGCTTTCCCATTTCCCTGCCCTTTCCTTTTTACCCCTCACTGCCTAGCTGATTACTAGGTAGATATATAAGGAGGGAAGAAAATGATCCGTCCGAACAAAACACAACATGAGTAACTTAAAAGTGGGTGGCACTGGGGCAGGCACTGGTAGGTAGGTATACTTATGTATGTATGTATGTATGTATGACGTAATCCAATTTTCGATTCTGATCCCGGAAGGTTTGCTCCTTTCCTTTGTAATCTTATTTGTTGTGGATCGTAGAGATGATGTGATGTGTTGTTATGTGGTTAGGTAGGTATGCAAAGGAAAGGAAGGGTAGGGAGGGGTAAGGAAGGGTAAGGAAGGGTAGGGTAGGGTTGATTTTGATTTTTGTATGTGTATATATAGAGTATGAGAGTATATGTGCATGAATGAGGGCATGTCATGATCAGGCAGGATAATCATTTGAATTGAATCTACATAAGGTACCTTACTGAATAACGCAACGATACTTGACGGAGAGAGGAAAGGAAGAATTGAAGAATCGAAGAAAAGAAGATATGGCACAGCAACCTCTTACACATGGTGCGCCGGGCTCGGAAGTGAGTGGGAAGGATCGGGTAGGTTTTTCTGTCTTTCTGTTTATTGTTCTCTCTCTATATATATCATATACATAGGTATATATACATCTGAGCATAACACACCACACCATATAACACCACAACACACTACCAAACTCACAAAACCAACTAACTCCCCCATCTGAAATAGATACTCGAGACTGGAGCAAGCGTCACGCAGGATTTCGCGCCGATTAAAAAGATTTGTGCGCATCTTAATGCGTTTCATGTTTATGCTGCGGAGAGGGAGAGGAGTGTTGAGGCGAATCATTATTGTACGCATTTGAGTGGGGAGGTGAGTTGGGGTTTCTTTTTTGGGGGTTTGTTTTTTTTCGTCTTTGTTTTTTCGGGGAGGGAGGGGAGAGGGAGAGGGAGATGAGGGAAGAGATGAGGGGAGAAATGAGGAAGAAGGGGTGGGGAATGGATCATGAGTAGATGAAGCAAAAGAGGGAAGATAGATAGGAGACAAGGTCTTCTAGTTGATAGTCACAGAAGCTTCATGTAACAAAGTTGTTACCGAGGGTGTCGAGACTATAGACATGAGATTGAAACTCCATCACCGAGAAATCCAAATTACTAACAAAAACAATACATATGGTAGGTTCGTCAATGTCTCATTTACGATTCCCCGAAGAATCCGGCAAGATTGATTGGGGTCGAATATATGATCACCAGGAGATTGTATGAGAAATTGGATGCGGAGGAGAGGAAACTTTGGCATTCGCATGATTATGAGGTGGGTTTGTTTTTTTGCGTTGCTTTTTTCTTTGGCTTCTATATCTTTTGGTGTATTTCCCCCCTTACACAACTTCCCATTTTATTCGGAAGATGTCATCTCTCTCTGTAATTCATCATGACTACGAATCTAATTCTAACACCTGCAAGGTCAAATCCGGAATGCTCATTCTCCCCAACCCTACAGTCCCAGATGCAGTCTGGACCGTAGCAGAAACGGAAGAAATGAAAGAGGTTGTTGGGTTGTATGGAAAAACATTTCATTTCTGGCAGACGGATAGGGGCGATGAGTTACCGCTTGGAATGCCGGTTTTGATGGGGAGTTTTACGGCGGATGATCATGTATGTGGGGATTTTTGTTTCTTGGTTGTTGGGGGGGGAGGGGAAGTGAAGAGGGGATATGGTTTGGGAGAAGAGATGGTAGAGGGTATTTATTATGCTGAAGAGAAATTTGCTGATCATATATAATTGAAATCTAGGTACCGTGGGATAAAGTCAAAGAAAGAGATGAGAGATTTGGGGTTGATACGCAGAAGAAAAGGGAAGCGAGGAAGGGGATTGAGAGTGTGGAGATTCATGTGGATGCTGATCAGGCTTGGAAGAAGAAATAAGTTTTTTTGTCTTTAAAGTCAAAGGATGGAATGTGTTTTTATGGGTAGCTGAGAGACGACGATGTTGTTGTTGATTGAAAAGTTTATGGTGGCTCTGGATGGATGAATGAATGAATGCTTGATTTGAGGGTGGATATTTGGATTTTGTCTACTTGGCACTATCTACCTAGGTAACTATGAAATGGATATAGTATTAAAATGAAAGAAAAAAAGTGAATGTTTATAAATTTTCAGAACATGCGTGCCTACCTAGGTACTTACAAGTTGAGATTTATTTCCTCCCTCCCCAAAGCAAATGCTCCTCCGAGGGAAAATAAAAACTCCAAAAACATGGTATCCCGAGTGACCCCGAGATCGCAGAATGCGGCTTCTGTGGATCGAACACAGTGCCTCCAGATTAATGAACCAAAGTAAACTTCAGTCTGGCGCTCTCCCAAGTGAGCTAAAGCCGCTTGGTGTTGTGTTGATTGTTGAAATGTTGATGAAAAAAAACTATTATTTCTTAGTAGAAATTTGTGTGGGAGGTGGAGGATGGGGTGGGATATTCATTGGTGGGTGGTGGGACTTTGGTGGGGGAGAGGGGTGGTGGATTTGTGTTGTGTTGTGGGCTAGAGGTTAGAGCTGCTGGGGGTTAATTGATTGATTGTAATTTGTGAGGTTGTGCGTGAAGCGGATTTACGAGAATATCAATACGGATTAGACGAGTTGTGGGAGTTGAATAGGGAGAAGGGGTTACTGCTAGGAAGGCATGTGGATGGATGTATATAACGGTGCATATTTTCATATAGGCTTTTTGGGAGAATCGGTGTTTGATTGGACTTTCTGGGTGTATCTAATTTGATCAAATCTAGAATTTAAAATTTGGAGCTGTTTTGGGGGATTGTGTTGTCTGTTGAACTCTTGCTTGTACGAAGTAGTTTAAGGGATCTAAGGGTCTTTTATGGATACATTATAGTGTGAGGGGTCGTGAGTTGTGGGTTTCTTCTACTTTTATTAGAGGGGCTCGAGGGGATACTCATGGAAAAGAAAATTTGAGAATGGAAAATTGTGATGAGCTAGGATTTTGTAGAGTTGAGTTTTCGCTCTGATCTTTCGCTCCGATCTTTTTATATTACCAAAATACTGGTTTACAAAGTTTGTAGATAGAACTACGAGTAGACTGCCTCTCAAAATATAGCAATATAATTAACTTCTCTTGGATCCAAGCGCATACAACCATAGACTGAAGAGAATGTTGCTATCTCTATATTCTGTTAAAACCTTCGTCTTTCCTAGAACAGTTTCCTAAATCCAGTACAACGATGCTCCCCAGTTTTTCAATTTTCGAATCTGGGTTTCAGAGTTTAAATTCGGATTATGTAATTCATTCTGGTGCTTGTTTCTTACAATCAACCTCACTTTTTTTTTCAATTCCTAAAATTGTACCAACTTCATCATTTCTTATACAAATCAGTTAAGAATCAGATCAAATGAAAATTAATTTTTATATTATTATATTATGAGATATAAATTGATTTGGATGATTATAGGTTGAATTGTTTAATTGAAATCTTAAACTCTTGAAAGCTAATCATTTTTATGATTTCTTGATATCTTCATTCATTTTGTCAAAATAATCAAATTTTCCTTATTCTATCGAAACTTTTTCAACCCTATTCAAATTTGAGAACAATATATATTGAAGAGATAGCTTTCATATGATTCAGAAAATTGTTTCTAGCTTCCAAGATTATATATATCTGTGTTGGAACACGTGACTGAGAACGTGTTTATAGCTTAGCAATGTTCCCTTCATACGAAGGGGGTAGATATGAATTATAGTTCAATTGAACCCAATACACCCCCTTACTAAGTCAACCCAACAATCTGTAAATACAAATTGTTGTACGTCATTGAAGACCTCTGCTCAGCTCTCAGCTAATGTATAGAATATTGTTACTTGTAATATCATTTCTCCATACTCTAGACTTCTAATCCTTCTTGATCTGATTACATAAGATCTCTGCAAAGCTAGCAATTGTCGAATTGGGAGCAAGCAGCTGCTGAAATGGAATATCCACCTTGAACTCGGTGAAAATCCAGTTACGAAACTCTGCACCAATCATACTATCCAACCCATAACTTGCAATCGCCCGAGCCTGAGGGTTAATCTCATCCTTATTAATCATTAACACTGTTGAGAGACCTTGTACGAGATGTTCCGATACATAATTGACCGCCTCTTCCTTGTCTAACAAATTCTCAATTTTGGCAAGGATACTGCTGCTTTTTGTGACGCCATCATTCGCGATTTGGTTTTCCATCTTAGCGAGAATTATACTGAGTCGCGGGTCCAGAGGCCATGTTACTTTTGCTTCGGTTGCCGAAATGGCCTTAGCTAATCGAGAAAGCTCGATTCCTGCGATGATATGATCGACTTCCAGCTGGTGAGCCATCATAGCAACTTCGAAAGAGGCAAGCATCTCACTTTCTTCGATGCCATAAAAGCCTTTTCTGCGGAGAGACGTCTCGATCTCGGGATGATCGGCAACGTATCCAATACCGACGACCATTGGTAAGATGAGTGAAGCGCCGGTGAGGTCTTGTTTCCTTCGATGACGAGCGAGAAAATCAAGGAATGAATTCGCTAAGAGTTTGTTAGAACCTTTTGAAATCTTAGAGTAGGGAGTTGCCTGAATTACCTGCGGCATAGTTGCTCTGGCCAGCTGAGCCTAGAGTTCCGGAAACTGAGCTCGTCATGACGAAAAAGTCCAACTCGGTCTTGTTTGAGAAGACTTCATGGAGATTTAGACACCCTTTAACCTTTGGTTCTAGGACTTGTTGCCAACTATCAATTTCCATGTTTTGAAATAGTTCGTCCTGTATAGGTGCGGTTAGATGGGTGGGCATCTCACAAGGATAAGTGTATACATACTTTTAGGACCATTGCTGCATGCACAATTCCACGTATTGGGTACTTTGGGTCAGTTGAAGCAATCGCCTCCAAAATTTGTGGTTTTGATGCTACATTAGCACGTAACACAACTACATTCACACCACTCGCTTTGAGACCTTCAACCAAAGCTAGAGCTAGAGGACTATCGGTGCCAGAACGGGACAGAAAGACAAGATGCCTCGCGCCCCTTTCAACCATCCACAATGTCAAGCTTCTCCCTAGATCAGCGAGACACCCAATGAGAAGATATGAATCGTCGGATCTCAGTTGGAGCCGAGATGATGTTGGCAGAACCTGAAATGATGCACAGATTAGTTTATGTAGGAGAGCAAAGGTGTAACGTAACTCTCGTGGCATGCATACCTTGTACAGTGAAGTAAGTTGGTACTCGAGCACCAGTTTGCCATCTCCAAGTTTGTGCGGGAAAGAACTGAAAACTTGGTCGATTTGAGACGGATCCCTGACGCTAAGTGGGCCGATTGCTGATATCTCTTTATTTTTGTACATTTCCACACACCGTTGGAGCAATCTATAGCATAAGTCAGTAACTCAGACCATTGGCGATCAATTTTGCATTGTGCTCACCTTGACAGTATCTCGGTCCTCTCTTCATTGAGGTCCTGTAGGCCATAAGTAAACAAGCTTCAACCGCGTGCTATGTTCGAGGGGTTTGGTAGCACACTGCCACGTTGCTTCCCGAACGTAACTATTTTACCAAAGGCAGCCAACACTCTACTGCACTCCATCAAAATAGCGATATCGTGCGATTGAGAGGTGAAGATAATATCAGGACCTCTACCCCCTGTTAGACGCTGAATTTGGATTGCCACATCTTCAATCCCATGACGTATGATTTGCTCGCGCGGAAGAGCCAAATCAAGAAGTAAGTTGGTGGTGGGATCTACGTTGGTAATGACAATGGCCTTGGCTTGCGTCTTTTTGCATAATTGAATAGCTGCTAGACCAACAGATCCACAGTCGTCAATTATAGCAACAACATCGCCTTTCCCCATGGAAGCAAGGTTGTATAGACCATAAATTGCTGTGCAAATTGCCGTTGGTATGGTGGCCATGGTATCGAACGGCTCGTTCGCGATCCGCTGAACAAATTGGGCTTTTGTTCGTTGCTTTATTGAAAGCGTATCGAAGGAAAACGCAACAACCTGATCACCAACTTGGAAACCCGAGGAATTAGAGCCAATTTGGGTGATGATTCCCGATATCTCATGACTGAATGCCGTGGAGTCGCTGGAACCAGAAACAAAAAGCGAATCTTGTTCATTTATGCCGACGACCTTAACTTCAATCTCGATAAAATCGGACGGTAGATTTTGGTGCACTCGTGAATCATCCTGGAAGAAGACCTTTCCAGCTTCCAACTGACCCTTGAAAGCAACCCCTTCTTGGATTGATGATAGTCGTGGCTTGCTTGTTCCGGGTACAAACTTCGCATTGACTGCTCTAACTGGAGCCAGCCGGCCAATGTGGACTGAGTTGTTCTCAATGAAGTATTCTGTCTCCCCATTTTTTCCAAGAGATTGACGCTCCAATATATCAAAGAGAACTTTGATAACCATACTATCTGAGCTAGTCCCGAAATCGAAATCAAGAGTAGTGAGATCCAGGGATGACTTCTCTTGTCTCACAGCACCGGACCATCCATGTGCCATACCGTATTCCGGCTCGCACTTGGAAATCAAACTACCACATGTAACCCAGGTCAGTGACCGAGCGTTGCCTGTCAAGTGTTTGATGGTTTCAAGGTCCTCGTCTTGAAGTGCCGCCAAAAGTGGGGTTTCCAATTCAACGAGCATTATAACATGCTCATGAGATTGGCTTCCGAAAGAGTTTAGTTAACTGGTGTGAACATTCCATCCGTTTTCGATACAAAAATGTTCCACCAAGTGAACCAAAGGTGATGGTTGCGTTTGATATACCTGGGAGAAGGGTCAGTAAAAGAAGCAATATAGACATCAATACTCACAAAAAGCACATTTCTGACAGATGATGTGGGATTGTGTCCATTTACGTGCATATGCATATCCTTGTTGACTTTCGATAATATAATCTCTGCCCTATTATGGGATTTGACTGTTGTGCTCAGCTTGCGACTAAATCCCGCCGACTGAAGTGAACCTTCAATATTACTCAACGCTAACATTCTTATCAGTTTTGGAACCATTTTTAGCAAGAGCTATTGTTTGAAAAGTCGCACTTACCTTGGCTTGACTCTAGGATAAGTGTTCCAGTCTGATTTAGCAAGTCATAAATACGTTCAAATAGCTTCGAATATTGCAAAGTCGGCTGTAACGGAGTTAGCAGGGTGGTTTAATCAACAATAAATTACAGAAGAAGCTTACATATGAGCCTACAATGAGTTCGTAAGTATTGACAACTGTGTCTGCGATTCGAACATTTGAGCTGAGGTCAATTTGTAGACACTTGAATGTATTTGAGTCGTTTGGAATTTTAGAACTTGCAAGAGTAACGTCGGCTGATGGGAGTGCTTCTGTCGTAGCGATAGCTATCTCATCATTCAAAGCAAGTATCTTCGTCGATGCATCTTTGTGGAGGTATAAATCAACTAAACCAACCAGAGTAGAGGCCAAAGGCACACCCAATTTGCTTGAGTGCAGATAACTAATATCCTTCTTCAATATAAGTTCGGAATAGGGCTCTCTTTGAACACCGATTTCTTGAAGAATAACTGCTTTGTATAAAAGAGCTTGCACATTGATGACATCTACAAGAAGCTCTCCATCATGGGAGATCAATTGAGAGTTGACAATGAAAGCTCGATTTCCTCCGTCTGTGATTCAGGAGTGACCAGTAGCTTTAGGATTTCCTAGCTGGTGCGAAGCAGGTTGCCAGATAGTCACCTCATCAAAGTTTGTGAGGATGGTACCAGCCGTGGCATCAGCTAGTCGACCGGCAAATCTGGCCACGAGCGGTAATTGCAAGCAGGAATCAAGAGAAGCAGGGTGAATTACATAACGCGATTCTCCAAGTATGATGCCACAGTCCTGTTTGACGACTAGGTCTGCTGTGGCAGCATGAGTGGCATTGTCTGTGCGAGTGTCAAAAATGGTTTGAAATGCTATGCCATAATTAAACGCGAAATCGTGCAGACGTTCAATTCACAACCGGAATGGGTAATGGAGTGGTATTTCCGGTGGCGTAACTGGAGCTTGCCCTTGAGATAGTGTTAGCTAAAATTCTGAAACTATTTATGCGGCTATTATCTGCCAGTTACGCTCTCACTCACCCTTGTTTCGTTTGTTAATTCCAATTATTCCATTTCCATGTTTTTTCCAGCTTCCATAGGAATTGGAAGAGAGGGTCCATGTGTACCATGTTTTTGATATGCCTTCTTCGAGGAGTTCTGATACATTTGTTGTCCGGCTCATGCTGAAAAGTGTCTCAACGCCTTCGTTATTATTTAGGATCACCAAGGCCATGGATAGCGTGATATCTCTCAACGTAAAAATGTCAATATTTTGTGGAAAAGGAGAATCAGAATTTAGCTGCATTATTGCTTCAATTGCCATTGCGAAATATGCAGCAGCTGGGGAAACGGCTTCGCTGCCCATCTTTTGCTGATTTGCTAGATCCTCCACATAAATATGAATTTAAAACACTTACTGAGTGATGCTTTAGCCACGGTAGATCGTTATGGCGTAAAACGTTTCTCCAAACAGGCTCAATGCTTGAAAGGCCGAGGACTCTGCCCAACGCTGGAAGAGCCACCTTGTATTGATCTGAAAGCACTGGAAGTCAATTTGATTGGGGTTATGTACACGACAAATCTTGCCTTTCATTACTTACCTAAGAATCCAGGGTCAGAGAAGGTCTATCAACCATCTACCAGTACGGAAGGTCAAGATTCAGCAAATAGAGACCGACATATTTTGTTGATAGGTTCTATGGCAGGCATATTCCCGATGGCGGCTCAGGTTCAATACTGCACCGCAAAATACGCAATTTTAAGACTTTATCACTCTTTAATATGTACAGCTTTTATCAAAGGAATTTTTATTAATCTATTTATGCTGTATTTTACAGATACTCCCATATGGTCTACTTTTGGGCGGGAAATACTTGTTGGTGTGCCTTTGGGTGAGATTGAAGATGTTGTGGATACTGATACAAGACTTATGGCAAGTAAGATTGGTGGGAAAGCTCTATGTATAGGACTGAGGTTCGAGGTTGATTAGGATTGGAATATCGTACCAGGAACTTTGAATGGTGCCAAGTTTGGTGGAATTTGGGAAGTTTATGGTCAAGACTTTGATGATTTTGGCAAGTGTTCTGCGTCCTTTGCACGTATGATTGGCCTCTTTCTAAAAAATCACCATATACCTTTAATTGGCGATATATAAAAATGATAAACCAGGTCTCGAGGTTAATAGTTGGGGGAACTGGATGTTAGATTTGGCTGCTGCTTTACTATATGCTTTCAAAAAATGGTTGAAGGTTTGAAGGGATATTAGACCTTCAGGTTCTCGAATGTACTAGGCGGTACCGTATTCAAACAAAAGCTTTGGAAGTCACATTCATTTTGGTATTCCATTACATTTATGCAAACTAGGTAGGTATATGTTGGTTTGAGATGGATAAAGATGACATAGTAGCTACAATGGCAGGTTCTAAATGTCAAATTGTATTTTTTCTTAATAAGAAATAAAGAGTTATTAGCTATTGTATACAGATAGTAGGTCGTCAATAAGGGCTACCGAAAGATCTCTTTCGCATTCGCTCAGGCTTAGTATAGTGGCCATTGAATTAAAGTCATTCACCTACCTTCAAACACTATAACAGCACTGCTTCGAAATGATACATTCTAACATAGAATCGAAATAGGAGAGATTCGAATTTTTCGAACACTTGAACCTCGAAACTGGAAGAAATCTATATGTTCTCCAAGAGA
The DNA here is from genome assembly GCA_004786225.1 of Botryotinia narcissicola. NCBI lineage: Eukaryota > Fungi > Ascomycota > Leotiomycetes > Helotiales > Sclerotiniaceae > Botryotinia > Botryotinia narcissicola. Next base: position 22,274 of record PQXJ01000350.1, on the reverse strand, counting down.
TCTGTATGTTCATTTTCTTATCCTAGACTGCCTCTAAGCCATGATTCATTCATATTCACCTCTAGGACACTTCACAAAGTCCCAGCTAACGCGGTACATAGGGGAAAACAAAGCCGCACTCGATACCCACTTTGCAACTCCTACTTTTATCACTATTGTGACAGAAAAGTTTCCCAATGAGGGTTTGCTTGCTCAGCCCCTCGATATGATGAAAGTTGAGCCTTTTGAAGGATTTGCTTCTCGTTAAAGCAGCCATTCCCTAAGGTCGCTTACCTCTAATTTTTCCCTCCTACGTCTTTCTCTATTTCAAAGAAGAAAGTATAGTGGACAGGAAACGACGATGTAGAGGTAGACATGGAATAAGTCCAATTTTTTAGGCAGTGGATGTGAATTCGGAATGGAGCCATACTTTCATGTATTCTGCTTATGTCGATAGTCCAACTACAGGAGGACCGCAGTGGGGGATGTCCCATAGCTTGCCCTGCTCAGTAGCGATCCGTGGTGAGAAGTAATGAGAAGCAGCGAACGAAGGTCTACATAACTAAATGTTATTTCCTTAGTATATGGAGCTTCGTAACCTCAGTCACAATTGTCTACCTACCGTTGTCTACAATCAATCGATTTCCTGTATGACTGTTCTCAACAATAAACCCTACGTCCTGGTAGAGAATCGATTCACAGACCACCAGTAGGTGTACGATTTAACGGACACTGAAACAATAGACTTGAAGACATCTCTTGACATATCAAATCGTTTACTCTAGGAATTGTTACAACTATTGATTAGAGATGAAACAATAAAAAAGTGAATTTTGATACCAAACAATCGAAGAATGAATTTACTAAAAATATTGAAACTTGAGAAGTGTCCCCGTCACCCACTGATGGACAATATCTTTTTTATGACTAATCTTTTTTAAATCTTTCCAAAAATCCAATGAGAAACCGCTTGATCAAAGCGCCAGAATTTTACGGAAGATCAAAACCTGCCTGTATACTTCGTACAATAAATAATAGCTTCGACAGACAAAAAAGTAGATAGATCACAACACCTTTGCAAGAAGCAAAAGAAATATCTCAATGGGCCTAATCCGGGATCGAACCGGAGACCTCTTACATCAATTTAGATTTAAAACCCAAAGCAAGAATTCTACCACTGAACTATCAGTCCGTAGAGCCGTTTTACTGGCTTGTTTTGATGGAGAGATATTTGTTATCTAAAAGTATATTATTCGACTAGAAAACTCGATAAATTTCCAGGTCCCATAATTATGTAATCCAATCTAAACAATACAAACTGGTAAATGAGTTAATTGGGTACCTCGAGTCATGAACTACAGCAGGCTCTTGTAGTATACTAAGCGAGACGGCTAGTCTTGAGCGTACTGTACTCGAGACATATAGGGATTATTTCTTTTCATAATAATGCTCTTAGACAGAATACAATTTTAATAATCAGAACCGACTATCGAAGGTGCTACGATAGATAACACTGGGAAGCGCGACTCCTTACAGTTCGAGATCTGGACGACTTCCACGTCGTGACTTTAAGACAGCAATTCGGAACAATCTTGTACAATCCTCAACTTCAAACAAGCTACCTGTCGTATCGATTATCGTATATAACATCACTAAAATCACCCTCCACCTGAAGAGAATTGGGCATCCCGTCCGCTCTGCCATACACAAGCTTCAGATCGGTAGATTAGTAGTTGGGTGGGTGACCACCAGCGAATCCCTACTGTTGTGTGTTTTTATTTTTTGTTTCTTCCATGTGGATGGTATCGTAACGTGTTGGATGGAAGTGGTGGTGGAAATCTTCTGAGGCTCATCGGACTTAAGCGAGAGAAGCGAAAACTTTTTTCTGCCATCGCTGTTTAATATAATCCACTCGAGAATCGAGATGGAGAAAGAAAACCCGAGGGCCTTCATTACATTGTACGCACGGGAAAGTTCTTGAATTGGATAGATAGTCCAATACTTCTCGATACCCAGCTACGAGATATGGTACGCAATGTGTGCATTTTAGAATTTTCACTTTTTTGAGTGCCAAGTTATCTTTGCTTGCCAAGTTATCTTTGCTTATCGACATATTTATCGTTCGATATCTTATCTAATCAATATTTTCGAGTAAAAATTTAATCTCAATATCTATCATAAGTTCATACATAAACTTAGCAAATCGGAAAATCTCCAGCTCGTTCACATATCAATCTATCTTTTGAGCTATCCCTTGATCCACTAGACAGAATCAAACCATATCCACCAGATTTACATTATTTGAAAACAATTCCAGTCCCAATTGCAAAGCCATCCCTCCATCCCTCCCTCCATCCATCCACAAATACACACTCAAACAATCCACACACACACATACCAGTGATACGAAACAAACCCCTCGCTTACAACCCATGCAACTTCCAACCCCACCATGCACATCCATGCCCCCTCCCTCCCCTCTAGCAAATTTTTCCTTCAAAAAAAGAGACCCTTCACCCCTCCCCTCCACCATCATACCCACACCCAAAAGAGAAATTTGACCTACGCAGGGATCGAACCTGCAATCTCTTGATATCGACGAATCGTAGTCAAGTGCCTTGCCATTGGGCCAGCAGGCCTGAAGAACTAATGATGAATTCTTGGTGTTTGTTGGGGACAGAGGGGGAATTTGACTTTATATTGTAGTTTTGGGATTGGAAGAAGAGTCAAAGGAGAGAGAATGATGGGGGAAGAGCATTTTGATTTTTGGGATGCGGATGGTTAACTTATTTGTTATACAAATTTTTTGTAATAAGTTATATTACGTATTTGAGGATTATTCGTATTTTAATTCCTCTCCACTGCAGTAGATTTTCCGATAAATTTGAATATAGAAAGCTCATTACCATACATATATTTTGTAATATTATTGATATATCTAGCCCTCACTGATGCGGTATTTTTTATGTTAGCCTCGCCCATCAGTCTACTACGTTTCGTTATCACACCCTTCAATATCTATATACACTCTCTTACTTCACTACATCTCACTTCCCATCATCAAATCGCATTGCTCCAGTAGGATACTCTCAAATGGGTAGGAAGACATTGTATTGTAACTATCCTATTCTATTCCTTTTCCCCGAAAAAAAAAGCACAACCTCCACCATCCATATACAGTCGACCTGGTACTTTAAAAATAAAATAAGAAAATACTGCGCTGTTCGCTGTTCGCATGCTGCAGGGTTATCTCAGTTGAAGAAAGAAGAAGAAGAAGAAAAAGATTTACAAAACATATTTTAGGTACAGACAATATAAGAAAATTTTGACTGCTAAAGTCCAGGTGATGGTATCTCAACTCGCGCTCTCTCTCTCTCGCTCTCCCTCTTGTTCTCTTTTGTAACCTGTATCTCTCTCCTCCCTTCTCTTCTCCTCTTACGACGCAATGCAACATAAAACACTAATGCGTGTGAAGAGCCTCCATACGTCATAAAATTCTGCGTGAAGCCTTTTCTTTTTAAGATAAAAAAAATGGAATGATATGTCAATGAATGCTGATGAGGTATATTACCAAATAATGACTATCAAAGTCATGAGAAAAGTTCGAAAAAAGGAAAATATTCTTTTTCAAGAGAGTGACGATTGTGATTATTATTGACCATAGCTTGACCAATGTCCATGAGCTTCTCGTAGAACTAATTTGCGTTAGTGAATATGATCAAAATAAAGAAGAGAAATTAACGTACCACTTAAAGTGTGTCCCTGACCAGCTCGATCCTCACATGCAATTTGCAGCTCACCTCCTTCCAAGAAAGCCAGAACAACACTGTTTGGTAATTCTTGCATATCAACATCGGGTATTTCAGGAGCTCTAAATTCACCAAGGTGAAATCTACGTGTTGCTCCTTTGTCATTTCCACCAGCTGTGATAATAAGAAGTCCTTGAGAATCCAAGACCATCGATCTACGCTTCCATAAAAGACTATCAGGAAATTGAACGTTGACATCTCCAATATCATGAGCGATTGTGGGCGAGGCTGCCAATGATGGTTGTGATGGAACAAGTGAAGCCCCCGAATCAGGGAAAACTGGGGGCTTTGATTCCTCACGAACTGTAGGTGAGATAGCATGTGCAATAGCTTTGCGACTTGAAGATAATGATGAAGACATACGTTTCATCATACGACTTTCGCGGCCAGTCTTTTTGTCCGACTTCTCGTCATTCCCGGAAGACGCTGAGCTAGCCGTTGGTGGTGGAGAGAATTCGGAACGATCAAGACTACGATGACTGCTGACGGAGGATGGACGAGATTTATGAACAGGGGATGTAACATCAGTGGAAGAGGATTTTGATGGCGACTTCACAGTCGGAGAAGACGCGAAAGGCTCGATAGTAGAAGAACGCCGACGCTCGGAAAATGAAGAACGACCATCGTTGATGAGGTCTTTGACCATTGCGATAGATGATCGTCTCTCGTTATTAGTAGTTGTGGTAGTTTTAGATGACGTTGATAAACGCCTTTCGGGTGCGGCCTCTTTCTCTTTTGGAGGACTAGAAACTGCCTTCTGGTGATCTATGATCAATGGGGATTCTGTCAATGGCGGAGATGTATAATCTGAAGGATCTTTGCCAGCTTCTGGCTTTTGAGGAAACGGTTGATTAGGATCTCTGACGATGCGAGCGGTTACCTGGACTGTCTCAGGTCGAGATCGAGTCGACTTGAGGTCAGAAACAGGAGTCGGTTTCAACATGGCCACTCTTTTCTGGACAGAGTTTGATCTTTCACGTCCTTTAGCAATTTCTGGTGATCCATCTCTCGATACACTAGGACTTGGTGTATTCTTATTCAAGGAATTTGTTCGTTCGGCAATAGAAGGAGCTCTCGATGGAACAAGTACACTACTTCTTCTAACAGAAAAAAATGCAGGTGACGCAGAGGGATTTGGTCCCAATGTGGATGGTGCTGCGGAAGAGTCTGGAGCTAGATTTTGAAACTTCTCAAAGGCTTTAATCCTGTTCGCAACACCAGTTCCTACACTAATCTTCTTAGAAGCAACGGGTGCCGCAGCAGGTTGCATGCTTAGGCGGTTCAAAAAGTTTGCAGATGCCGAAACAGGTCGAGAAACAGGTCGGTCACTACCAGGCATGGCAGTAAGAGGCGGAGGAATTGGATTAACTGATTGTAGTGGACTTGATACAGTTCTTGAAAATTTGATCTCATTTTGTGTAGGCTGAGGAAACAAAGGACTAATTGGCGATTTGCCCACCGACATAGGCTTTGCATCTTGGATCACTGCAGACTGCAGCTCATTCATAAGTTCGTCGTCTGAGGAGAAATTATTCTCAGAATTAGGGCCACTCTTATCGAAACTAGTTCGAATTGGCTCAATGTTATGGATTTTCTTCTTCTGTGATAAATTGTACCCAGGGTCGAAAGGACTATCCTTCAGAGGCTTGTCAATTGTATTGAAAACAGGCTCACTAGCGGAAGTTTGCAAAGGTTCTGCAGACGATTTAGATTTGGTGTTTTGTTCTTCGCCAAGGGGAGAGGTGGCGACCGTAAGATCATGCTGTATGGTATCTTTGGAGACAGGGTGACTAGAGCTGCTATCTGGTTCTTCGCTGCCTTGAAGTTGGTCGGGATTGATGATTTCGTCGTCTAGTTCTGGGCTTTGCAGTGATATTGTTACAGCTGGCTCGTTCCCAGTACTCTCTAATAAAGTAGTAGGGGACAATTCTTCAGCCATGTTATCTTTTGTCACTACTTTCGTAGATAGCGCTTCTTGAACGGTCTCATCCGTGGACTCCGAGATAGAAGACGCTCTTGTCGATTCTGCTTTTTCTGAAGGCCCAACGGGTGATACCGGATAGGAATCGGATCTTGTAGCGTCTGAGTCGTCCGTTTTCATAGCGAAGCTTGTGTCAAGGGCAATCGCGGATTGATCTGCTTTGGCCATATCAGTTAGCAAAGCCAAGGTATCTTGAATCTCCTGTGGAGCGCCTTGTGGCGTGCCAGGGCTCAGGGCAGAGGGTATCTCGAGATTTCTTGGAGATGTCGAGGAGTTTGGAGAAGTGGGTGGTATTTGCGCAGGCGCACCAGCACTCAATTGCCTCTTCCGCATTTCCATAGCCTTCATGAGCCTTGCCTTCTCTGGCGTAATTGTTGGAACTTTTGCATTGGGGGTGGCAGAATTCGTTGACAATGTTGTTCGAACCGAAACCCCAGAGCTGGTGTTTGGTCGTCCCCCACTTGTATGAGGGCGAGAAGGGAAAAACGTGGGTAGAGTTCCATTTTCAGGAATGGAGGGTGGTGACAAACTCATACTGGGTGGCTCTTCAGACTCCTGCGAGTTCAAACTCGCTCGCCCCTTTTTTGACCCTCCCTTTGTAGATGCTTTCAATCCCTGTGGAAGCGTTGACACTGGACGACAGTTAGGGGCTCCTCCTGATGTAGTAGTTTTGCCAACATCGAGAGAAGGGCGAGGTCCAAGTCTGACTTTAGGTCTGCCGGTAAACTCGTGAGATGTAAGGCTGTACAGGTCAGGTCGTGCGGACTGTGAAGATGTCCGAGGTGCTTCGTCAGTGGTTGCAATAGGTGAGAATGATCCGAATTCAGGTTCACGCGGCTCCCTTGGAGGATGCGGAGAGGTATCATGTTCGTAGGTCAAAGGTGTTTTGGAACGTGGTGGAGGAGGAGAAGTTTCAAGACTGTTTTCCCCTTCTACAACCATAGAAGAGAAAGTAAATGAATTTGGCAGATCGGCCGGCAGGGTGGTCGGATCAACTGTTGGCTGGGTGTCCGATATTGAGGTAATAGTTTGTGCAGTAGGGGGGTGCTCCTCCTGAACTGTGGATTGTCTTTTTGTTCTAATATCCTCCTCCTCGTCCTCTGCAATTTCCATTAAACGTCGTCGGCGCAACGAACTCGTCGACGATGAAACGGATCCCGAAGCAGTGTGTAGTGAGCAGGCGGCGGACAGGGTCGTATCACGGAGCTCTTTCGCAGTGGTTATTTCGAATATCGTATGATAGGGTGCGAACTTTTCGGTGACAGCATTAAAATGAACAGTGACGCGAGCTATCAGATTATCAGATTGTTAGAATTTAGAATTTAGAATCCCGAAAGTGAAATTTCTTGACCGAGATCAACAACAAGGGAACCCACCTTGAATCAGTCTTGAGCATCCATCTGGTACATATTTGATGACTACGTTCCGTCGCCTGTATCGCAGAAACCCGAACAACGGCGATGGTTCTTCATATTGTCCAATTTTATTTCTTATTTCCACAATTCCCCCATTACCACTACCCATTAATTCTATTTCGTCTCTCGATGCATACTTAAGAAGGAACCTACACGATGAATACAATATCAGTCTACTATATCACGGCGCACGCAGAGCAATAAGATACAAGATATTGAACATAAGCATACCATCCTCCGGGCTCAGCTACTGCCGCATCGTATGCTTCCTTGACCTTCGCGTCATCCAAGCCATTCAACGACATTTCCTTGCGAACCTCGTCGAAATTTGTTGTGGATCAGGGTAATTATACCAATCTTCCGGTTTAAACATTCGATTCAGGGGTAATCGTATCTGTACATGATATAATGTAATGCCGCTTCATCTGTCAAATGCGCGATTGGAGGCCCAAATAAATTGGCAGATTCCAAAAAAAGAAGCCAAATCCCCAAAATATCAAAAGCAAGAACAAAAGCAAAGGAAAAGAAAAGAAAATATTGAAGCCGGTCGTGACTCGTCACTATACAGAAGCAAGGTGTGTGTGTTAAGGGACTGACTGAAGAAGCAAGATGGATTATCGGAAATTATTAATGAATGTTCCAAAAGTTAGAAGATTGGAGAGGAAAGGTACCCAAGTAAGTAAGGTGTTGGTCGAGGGGGTCTGCGCTTAATAAATGATTAAGATGCTTCTAGAGAAGATCTTTGACAATTCCTTTTTGAGGCAAGATTCATTGGTGAAGTTTTTTGGACCCCGGGGCCCTTGGAGAGAGGTAGCTGTGAGGCTATCTATCTATATATCATACTTCTTATATACTCCTCAATATCTAAAATTATAGACATCTAGTAGTTGTATACTAAGTATGTATCTAGTAGCGAGTTTGACGACGTTGATTAAGATATCGAGATGATCGCTTGAAATGTATCTATTCACAAATACCTCCCTAGGTATCGACATATAACCCCTTTTATTACAGCTGAACGGAAGGGTTGTCTCCCCCGCCTTTTAGATAAGTATCTACCTACAGACAAGTATCTACCCGGTATCTCTCTGGGGATTATTCATGCGATTTGAAAATGTAATCTGTATCTGTTCGTGTTCTGTAACAAGTGTTCGTCCGAAGGTGCACAGATGAACCAGATTAACCAATGGCCGGATCTAATTGTTCCTACCTGACTGTTCTGTACAGAGAAGCTACACGTACAAGCCGTCTATATCGACTTGATTGGTAGCTGACGTCTTACTCACGACCCTACTTGCATATCTTCCAAGCCGTCTTGGTTCGATACGAATATGTAGGTCGTTGATAGATACATTTTCTTTTCCATCTTCAACCTAACCAGTACCCAAGTATCTACATTCTACGAAGTACGGAATCATACATCCAAACCCTCACCCTATCAAACCCTAGTAAATCCAAAGTCACCACAAGTTCACAACCCACGTTATTTACACGAGATGACAATTTAGTTGAAGATCTACATATTGGGTAATTGTTTCATTTCTCACTAGATCCACTTCTCTCTATCTGTCACTTAAATAATTATTTGGACTACTCGGTACTCAGACGGGTCTTTTTTTTATTGCAGGGGCCGTGCTACGAACAAAAATCCGGAATCCGGACGATGTCAATTCATGTACGAAGTATGTCGAATGTCAGATATGATTTCAGGTCTTATTATTATTATACAAGTGTACCAGTAATCGAATCATAATTATTCTTTTGAACGCTGTTGAAATACCTTATCTTGCAGTTTGTATTGATGTGCATTTAATCTTACAACCTGTGAATCATGATACATCGACCACGGTAGTCATTTGGTATAATGAAGAATTGCACAGTGCTTTTGTTAACAAACACCATCATTTCCTCCTTGTCTGCAGTGCCTCCTCATAAGCAACCTCGCTGCGGCTCTCCCATTGACTCTCTGGATCAATCCGTGAATCTTGCGGACGGCGATTATTCAACAATCCTGTGAACTTGCATTTCCCAGCGAAATCACACGTGAAGGTCCCTGATAAAGTCTTCTTCTTGTCGTCAAAGGTGATACTCTCCAATCTTTTATCAGAACCGAGCTGAATTTCTCCTTCGCCATTCTCCTCACCTCTCCAACGATATGGCCATGTAGGTCTCCGGGCAGTGGGCTTATCGTTGGCTCCAAGAAAAAAGGCGCTCTCTTTGTGCTTACTATTACTCGCAACATTTTGAGAAACGTCACTCATCATAACATCTCCATCCTCATCCTCATCTATGGAAGAAGTACTTTCTCGCTTTCTCTTTTTATCAGCATTCTTCGAACTTGGCACATCAGTTGGTCTTTCAAATCGCATGATACCCTAGTCGCAAAGTTAGCTAGTGAACAGCAGGCACAAGTATATATTGCAATCATACCTCAACAACTATAAAATTGAACATTGTAAACATTTGATGTCTTCCATTTTTGTTTTCGACATAAATGTCAAGAGTAAGGTCTGAGTCTTTCTCTCCCCATTCTTCCTCAATATCTGGTCACTCGATTACATAAGAACCTCGAACATCCCATAAATCTTCCGACTCGGCGCTTGCATTGGCTCGCGCACCGCTGGCCGATGTCCGTAATCTTTTTGCAGCTGGCTGTCTGTGAGCATCTTCATCTTCACCATCTCCCGCGAACAGATCTGAATGAGTGCTAGTACTCTTTGTAGACTTAACAGCCTTCTGTTTTCGGGGGCCTGGAGAAACTGGCCCCGGACGTTCTGGGTTCTCGGTACTACTAACGAGAGATTGTTTTGAATCAGTGCTAGAACTGCTCGTAGACTTTACAGCCGTCGGTTTTTCTGGGTCTCGAGGAGCTGGCGCCGGACGGTTAGGACTATGTGTATCACTATCGGTGAACAAATTATTATGGTTGGCAGTGCTTTGCGCACTTTTTTTAGCTGCCCGTCTTTCCCGTGGTATTGGTAATATTGGGCGTGCTTACTGAGTTTTGATTTCATCAAACACATTGTCGTGCGTTCCTGAACTGGGTACAGATTTCCTTGCTGTTTGTTTTGGTCGACCTCCAGGGGCTTTCTAAGAAGAAACAACTTAGCTCTTATTTATTATAATGTATTAAATGTAATATGAAGTATATTTCAACTTCGGTATTGCATAGCAGAAGTCAAAAATACCATACAAAGGACCGGTTTGATGCAGGGTTGAAAACATAACACAAAAAAAGCCAAGCCATTCCGGTCAAGACGAAAGGCTTTCCCTTCTCACGATGATGCAAATGAGAATTGAATGATACTTATGAAAGTACCTTGAGTATTCCTCTCGAACTCTATTGCTCCGGGATGGTATTATAATTTACCGAAATATTATCGATGATTGGAAGTACCCCCGAAGGAGAATGAGGGGTTGCTAATCGTCCAACCTCAACTCAGAGAATGGATGTCACTGTAAACTTTACCAATTCCGATCATCTGTATGGTACTACCATTTAAAAAGAGATGGTCTTTGTCGCTTGTTTTCTCTTACCTTTGGGTTATTTTCCTTGGGCCGAGTCGCTGCTCGTTCAAGCTCACGCTTCTGATTCAATACAGCATCTGTAATTCTCCCCACAACGACCCACTGGTCTGGAGAAGGCCGTATGTTACCCACCCGAGGGTCATCCACTAACAAAGACTCCAATCCCATCTTATGCGCAGCTTCAGCTAAGGCAGCTTTACTCTCATTCTTGTCAATGATAATTTCCGATTTTGCTAGTTCTCCTGTGGCACTTTTCGGAAAGGCTTTGTTGAGGTATCTCTCTGGGTTAGCATCAGCCTTCTCCTCGGCAGTCTTCAACTTATCCCAATCGCCATCTCTCGCAAGTTTATTCTGCTTCATGAAATCCTTGTTCAATTGGGACTCTGCTGCCTTGAGCTCTGGATCCATCTCTTTCTTCGCTCCTCCCAACCTCGACTGTAAATCGGCGATGGATCCAGTTTGTTTTAATCCTCTGAATGAACATTGGGCTTTCCACCAACCTGCTGGTTTCGTTCCGATACTATTGCCTAGCTTTTGATCTTTGGGGGGTATCAATTTTTCGACGTGGGGATCGTAAGAATGACCATCTTTGCGTAGACCTTCTCCGCTGCATGTATAGGTGACAGCTTTGAATCTATGTTCAAATGGCGGGATGACAATTGGATGTAGGTCTGTCATGATGGTTACAAACTGACGGGGTTAAGTTCTTGAATGGTTCTTGTTAATGGCCTCAGAATGTGCGTCGCATTTATGTAGGACTTCGATATTTTGCCGTGAGAAGATTCGCATAAAGAAGACAAAGGAAATAAAACCAGTGACCATAATTAAAACCAATTGAAACGCCCAAAAATCGATGCTCAAAGAAAGTTCATAGAATGACAAAAGATTAATAATTGATGGCTGTTTTGGACGTGGTAGCCAGGGGATTAGAAGTTTCGGCAGCCTGACGTCGTTCGTTGACCAGCCTTGCCGCTAGCGTGATCTCTTAGCGTGGCGGGCACCAAAAAATCATCATCAGGAAATTGAATCCATACTGGCATACCACAAGCCATACAACCTATCCTCCCTTTTCCTACGAACGTAAAATTTAAAAATTCGCAAAGATGGTTGAATTGACAGAAGTTGAGGATGAGTCCTTTGAGCAAAAGCAAGCTGGACCATCTGAGGATGATTACTACACTGATACTGGTTGGTCTTACAATTGAATGCGATTTCATTTACAGTTAGCTAATGAACGCCCAACAAAGATTCCGAGATTTCCTCTGACGAAGAGGACAATGTCGCAGATGAGGAGACTCTCGCAGACCGTATAAGTGCCCTGAAAGATATAGTACCAGCATCCACTCGATCATTTATCTCCAGTAAGGTGGATGCAACCACAAGTTGGATCAAATCGGGTTTGATGTTTGGAGGCAAGACTTTGTTCGTTGTGAGCACCAGTGCTTTGTTATTGGGAGTTCCATGGGCATTGGCATTTGTGGTGGAGCAGCAGGTAGTTGAAATGGAGAAGGAGATGAAGATGAGAGAGATGGGTGGAGAGGTGCGTTGCTCAATCCAATCCAATCGCATTTCAATTTGAATCTTTCATACTGACATATCTTACAATAGTTACTTTCCTCGGGCACAGATACAGCAGGACAGTTGAACGCTCAACTTGGCGCACAACAAGGAAAGCCAGCATTGTAAGAACGAATCTGCTATGATACGAGATAAAGAAAATGAATCTGAATTGGGAAAGATATGATAGCATTGTACATCAGTGAGTGGCTTTTGGGGTGGGCGCATGATTCAGAAGGTTTACGGCCACAAAACCTGTGTATTTCTAGTTCTTCTCACCTCATTAACAAATAATTACTTCAGTAAATACTCGAGTACAATTACAAATACAATTCAATGTCACATGCAATAGCCAAGGTCCAAATTAAAGTTTTTTCTTATTTTGCAGATATTGTCGATATAGCCGCCTCGTCCGCCACTACGCCCAATCATTCAAATAGATTCATACTTTGAAAATGTATTTCGTTCCCCCTCCATGGTGTCGATTTGTCTTAAAAATACAAATAATATAAAAGCTCAAAAACACATAAGTCTAATTCTCACATCAAAAGATTGATTGTCTGAATTGATATCGGATATCGAGAAGAAATATATTATTCGTATTCGTGCTGTTGGTGGAGGATATTTGGCCCAAGTGTAATCCTAGCTGATTCATGATAACGGGAACCGCTTTTTGCGGGCACATGGCCACAGCCTATCGGGATTGAGTACTCCAAACTTATTTCTTAATTTGGCTCATGAACCAACCATAGAAGATATCGTAGAGAAAAGAGTCAAACAAGACGCTGGCTTGTTCATATTAAACTAGATATTTGTGTCGTACAGAGTAAAGACTGCCCGAAGATCGATCTCCAAGTCCAGTAACTTGTTTCGCTTACGTAGTGCATACCCCCTGTGTTGGAGGCTTAAACAAGGTCCACTTCCCCATGTTATGCGCTTGAGCAACAACTTCTACAATACTAATCTTACCGCTCCAAGTGAATGTCTACTCCGCCTCCCAAAATCACGTCTACCCCTCTGGCTTCTTCTTGACCTGTAGATATTTCGCCAACGCCTATCATTTACAGTACCAGAAGTGAATCTCCAACCCTCTTCTTAAGATCACTGCAATTTCTCCGGATTCCTCCTGATCTGCAATTGTTTCAGCAAAGCCTATCATTGTACAACTACAAGTGATCTTTCAACCCTCATCTTAGAATCACAACAGTTTCTCTATATTCTTCTTGATTTGCAAAGTTAATTCTGCAAGAATGTCGAGAACGCCTCTATTTCTAAACTTTGCTGGAGATTCAAGCCGCAACCGTCAAATGTCTTGGTTACTGGCAAGTTCATCAAGGAGAAAGGAGAGAAGGTAAACTCAATATTTGAGGACATATATACTCATGCAGATATCTAGCTAACAATAGGAAAATAGATGGCCTTTAGTACTTAGGTTCTGGAAAGGAAGTATCCATAGTGGTATGATATATATCAGTCACCTACTTTGAAGAGGAGAGAACGAGACTAATTCATATCTACGCAGAGGTTATCTGGCCTGTTGCCATTCTTTCTGCTATTGCTGCTATAGTCGTATACTTGAACCAACATATCAGCAGCGATGTTACGCTTCCAACTAGTATTGTAAGTACTCTCCAAGAATTGGACATTACTTAGGGCTCTACTGCACGGCTCCTCTTAGTCGTGGCATACCAAAATCAATACTATATCTTCTCAAGTGTATGAAAGATCAATTGTCAGTTGTTTATTCAGCAGTTCAAAATCTACCATTTCAGCTTGAACATTCTGAAACCATGGTTTGAAGCTGATCGTCCATGCATATCGAGGTGAGGGTTCTCATACACGTGATCCTCGCTTATCATGCTCAGGTCACGTGTATGAGAGCTGGCATGCTTGAGGCTTTGACAGATCAAGAACACACTCGATAGCTAGATTGATATTGGAAGTTATACCACTATTAGATGGGGTCATGTGTATGCCAATATAGAGAGACCCAAATTATGTTCTTAGAATAGAACAAGGTTGAGAAAACGCTTTCTGACTGAGCCAAGGTTCCCTCACTATCTATTGTCGTCGGTCTCGAACTCGTATTTCGAAATCAAACAGCGTATGCCAGGTTTTGGTCGGGTCGCTCTCACTTTGCAACTCTCACAACGTCAATCAGGTGTCTCACGCGACACCTACTTGTACTTGTTTCTGCCCCCGCTCCTCCCGATTATCAATACGATTCATCATTCACACAGAATGAAGGCAGTACGGATAGCTCAGCATATAAAGACTTTGATGGCGGAGTAGACGTAGCCCAGCAGCCAATTTCCAAAGCTCTTGAGGCAAAGACAATCGAAACAGTCAAGATTATGATAGCGATGCTGTATACGGTTAAAAACCACTTGAGAGCAGATTGGGGCTTGGAACTTAGTTCAGGAACTATGATGACTGAAGAAGGTGATTTTTCCTGGCCAGCAGAATATAAGGATCTGCTGCCACAAGGCTTCAAAGGTCATGAACATATGGGATTGGGTCTTACACTTCAGTTGAGTACCTACGTTGAGAAATTCGTCAACACTGGTTGCAACTTGTAAGTCTACCATTTGTCATCGCTTTTTGAGACAATTGAGTCTTTTCTATTCATCCTCTTGTCTTGAAACTTCTAACGTGCACTTTATACAGGAACTGGTTCAACAATAGTGCCTCGGCTCAGATGCTCGCCATACTTAACGAACTTGTCGCAGCCTACGGTAACATGGAAGTGATTAGACTTGCACCCTCTCCTGTTGCGCACTTAATCCACAGCAAACAGAGTTTAGGGCTCTTCTGCTGCATACTACCTTTTGCTATGGCTGCATAGATCGGCTGGTGGACAGTTCCCCTCGTAGCATTCGTAGCTTTCGCCCTTTACGGAATTGAAGGAATCGCCCAATGGCACGAAGATCCCTTCGGAACAGACAAGATTGACATCAATATGGATGACCTTGTCGAAGACGCTAGAAGAGAAATCGAAGTAATGTTGGAAGCATGGAAAACTCAGGGACTAAGCGGAAATGGAATTTTCACGCCTAAGTTGAGCACAACATTCACACCACGAGCTGAATATGTTACTCTGGGCTAAGAGAGATGTAAACGAAACCACTGCAGCCCAGACACGATAAAGGGATATGAAATTTGTATGGAACTCATATGAAATTGATATGGTGGCATTGAATTTTTATTTTTGGGGGGGGGGAGTTTGATATCGATTTTCGCTTGCATGGGTCACGTGAATTGCATTGAAGGTAGAAAACATTTGGAGGTGAATCAACAGCTTTTGCTATTGACCTGGGAGCACTGTTTATTGTTGCAAATTGTTCCAAGCATTCAAAGTTTGATATTCGGGTATTGTTTTCGGGTGGTAGATTTCCTGGTTCGTTGCATCTAGTTTCCGGTAGACGAAGGATGGATCGGATCAGTTGGAGAGCATTGCTTTTTATTTGACGGATTTTGAAGGAGGGGGGGTTACTGGTGATTGTTCAATAACTACATTTGCTTACAACTGTTTCTCGCACTCCCACCTCATAGGCCAAGCCAACGTTTCGGTGTAGTTACATTGGTACCTTGGTAATCCTTCGAATTAGGTGAGATTGTGCTAAATTGATGTCCCACTCGACGACTAAAAATCATGACAAAGCCACATGCGTCTAGATATCGGCTAACTATTTACGTTGCATTTAAACGAAGCAATTGTCCAATGAGGAGGCACATTGGCTGATATCAGATAGCGTCATTCCTTACCCGTGTTAATAATCTATGCTGACTTGCATAGCTAGATTCTGTATAAAAGATCCATCGCTCTCCCAAGAAACAATTGGTACTACGAGACATTTCAAGCAAGACAAAATGGCTGGAGAAATAATGCGTGCAATCGGTAAGGAGATAAAAAACGTGTAATTAACTATGATAAGGAATGACATGACTGACGAAATACAGATATCGAGAATGGGAGCGGCCCAATCTCCAGTCTCTTTTTGAACAATGATGTCCCCAAGCCCGAACCTTCTTTCTCTCAGGCCCTGGTAAAGATCCATTCCTTTGGTCTCAATCGAATGGATTTGATGCAGCTGGAGGGAAAATATAACGTACCCCCACAAGCGGGGAAAATACTGGGTGTGGAGTTTTCCGGGGTAATCGAGAAACTTGGGGATGGGGATATTGGAGATTTCAAAGTTGGCGATGAGGTTTTTGGACTTGCGTATGGTGGTATGATATTTTCTGCGGGTTGTTCTTTGGGGTGCTGATGGTTTAACAGGAGCATATGCTGAGTACATCGCATCATCAACAAAAATGCTCATCCATAAGCCGCTTCATATATCTTGGTCCATGGCTGCTGGAATCCCAGAGGTATGTATTAAATTCTTCACGTGATATGGCATTAACAGGACAACAGACATGGATAACCGCAACCCAAGCTTTACATCTCGTTGGATGTTTTCAATCAGGAGACAACGTTCTCTGGCATGCCGGAGCATCCGCAGTATCTATTGCTGGAATCCAACTGTCCAAAGCCGCTGGGGCCAACAAGATACTCGTCACTGCGGGTTCCGATGAGAAGATCGCTTTCTGCAAGAGCTTAGGCGCAACACATGGCTTCAACTACAATACTGAAAACTGGGTCCAAGGAGTTCTAGATGCCACCGACGGACACGGAGCAGATGTGATTGTTGACTTCATTGGGAAGAATTACGCCCAGGGAAACTTTGAAGTCGCAGCTGTGGACGGAAGGATTGTCCAACTCGCCAGTCTTAGTGGATACAAACTTGATGGTTTAGATATCACTCTCTTCGAAAATAAGCGTTTGTGATGGGAGGGAAGTAGACTGAGGAGCAGACCTCTAGATTACCAGGGAAAACTCATAGATGTGTTGGTCGAAACTGCCTTACAGAAATTTGCAGATGGTACTTTCAAGGTTCCTATTGAGAGGGTTTTTTCCTGGAGAGATATCAGGGAGGCCCACACATTTATGGAAAGCAATAAGTCGAAGGGAAAAATTATTTGTACGGTGGACTGACGGTATGATTTGATTGGCCGTAATGATATACGGCGGCCTGTATCGAAATGTGATGAATATATGTAGGCAGCAAAATTCCTTGTTATGTTTGACACAAACAGTCACCGAGTATGAATAAATACAAATTAAATACCTCCAAAATCTCTTGATTGACTCACAACGCACTTTTCGTTCTGCGCTTAAACTTCTTCTTCTTCTTCTTCTTCTTCTTCTTCTTCTTCTTCTTCTTCTTCTTCTTCTTCTTCTTCTTCTTCTTCATCTTCATCTACTTAAATCTTACACTTTCACAAAATCGTAATCTTCACAGATAAATTTCATTAAAATGGGTATTAGTGGAATTATTGTCTTTGTTCTCGGAACACAACGTCGAGCTGTCTATTCGCATTTCGACTCATACCCTTCAAATCTCGGGCAAGACATAGTTAGATTCATCCTCGGATTGAAGCCCGAGCAATTCTCGATAATGCATCAACGTCTTCAAGAAATTGAAGTATGTGCATTATTTGACATCAATCTATGCATTCAACTAACAGATACGTAGTGGGTCAGAGAGACTGCCCAAGTTCCAAAGGATCTTCAACAAAAATATCGCAAGCTGGGCTACTCCAAGCCAAGCGGCGATGAACGAGAGACACAGTGGTACTGGATTCTTCGAGGTGTACAAGGAGGAGATGCGTTGTTGCCAATCTTGAATGGTGATCTGAAGCATTTGGTGGAAGTGGAAGTTGATTTCAACAATCCTTTTGCGGAATATTTGTACTTTCTCGATTTCCGGAAGATGACGTTGGAGACGTGGTGTTGCGACAAGATGGTTCATACAGTGAGCTTTCAGGCGTTGGAAGATTCAGAACAGGATTGTATGCAGGTACTACAGAATAAACTGATGGAGGAAGAGTAAACTAAGCTCGGGGGAGGATCTGATCAGCAAGAGCTGTATAAAGAGCAAATATTCTATTCCACCTTAGTTTCTGTGCTACATGAGATCGTTGTACGTGATGGGCAAGACCCACGCCACTTTCGAGGTACAAACAAACTTGTCGGAATAGATTCTTGCCCGACAGCATGTGTAACAATGCTTACTAAACTTCCCATACACTTATTAAGCTGCAACAGAATCCACGTATGAGTACCAAGTCATATTGAGTGACAGTAAATATCCTGCTCTTCCATATATTTTATAATCGAAGTGTGGTAAACATTGCAAAAAGAGGGGTCGAAATAAAGTGGGGGCAATAGGCAAAATTATAGGCAAAACTCTGCCTATAGTTTAGCCCCGTGCACCCCAGACCTCACTTAAAATTCACTTCACGACAGATTCAGTAATGCGACGGAAATGAAAACAGCTGGAGGTAGGTAGGTTTTGAAGCTCTCGGATCCAATAAAGCAAGTATTATGCAATTTACTTTTGTGTAAGAACTCTTCCCTTGCTTTCGATGTGGAAATACGTCTCAAACAGCCCATAATGCTCCACGATGAATCCAGCATGCAGTTCGCTGCTCCCAACTCCAACTCCAACTCAGCCGCAAGAGACATACCTAAGTAGGCTATTGAAAATCCCAAGTATCAGGGAACAAATGAAGTATCACGCCATCTCTCGGAACCCCTGATAAGCTTCATAATGATCAAATCACTCCTCGAAACGAAGCCAACCAACCAAGCAACAAACAACCAAACGCATACGTTCAATAACCCCGGGTGATTCCTTGTAGCCAACAAGGACATTGATTTGTAGCTAAGTCGGCCTCATAGCATCACGCAGAAACGGTTGTCATTCGATGCTTCTTTAATTCCACCGTCAGCCGCCTCCAGTTCATTTCCTCTCTGACATATCTTTCTATTCTCCTCGGGACTGGGACAAGATGCGCGTACACATCTAAGAAGTTGACTTGCAATCTCTTTCTCCTCTTCAATCATCTCATCAAGTGTCTGAAGCCGGTTTGAGGAAGGATTCAGTTGAAGATCTTGTGCTATTTCAGACGAGTGTTGTGAATCTTCCAATGGTTTTGAGTCTTTGTGCGCTGTTGTTGCAGCTACGCCTGCCACTGATAACTCACTCTGCAGTTGCGTGCTCAAGGGCGCCGACTGCGCTTTCTCTAAGCCCTCTTGCGATATATGTGGGTGCTCACTTAGTATAGATGCTTTGGAACTGTGTTTGGACAAGGCTCGTGCTGATGCTTCCGCCGCCTGCTTCTTGCTCGAGAGGTTTTGTTTCAACTTCATCCGGAGTTCTTTCCTTCGTTGTATTGTAAGGATGCCCCAATCTATCGCTTTAGTGTCTTTCATAGCCTTGGTACGGCCTCTAGTTATTGCATTCTGCTTTTGTCGCGAACCTTCTCTGAAATTGGTGGTCTTTACTGTTTTATCGGAGTTGGAAATATTGTGCTGCAATACCAATTCTGCTGCCTCATTCTGTCGACTTCGAGTGGCTTCTTGTCTATTATCATGCTCTATTTCTCCAGCGATACTTTTATTTTGCTTTGTAGCTTTGCCTTCCTTTTTATTTAGCAAAACGTGCGCATTTTCTCTTGGGAATTCTTGATCTGGCCCTGAAGTCATTGTCAAAACTAATTCTAGATACCCAATAGTCCCACACGTCTTACAAAATTGATGCCAAAAGCATTTATCTGCCATGTAGAGCATCTTTTCTGTGCCAACTCGAACATATCCTCTGCTAAATTTTCTGTAACAAATCTGATAAAGTCGCGCGGCTTGCTTTTTTGTGTATGTGGGGTCGAAACTCTGATCATCAACGAGCTTTGCTATCATAAATTCACCGCATGATATATAAACCATAATGAAAGAGTAATTAAGGTGATATTACCGCGAGCTTCGTTATTGTGTTGTATTTCTGCAAAGGTGTGTGTAGTTAAGGCGATAAAAATTTGAAGATACCTACCTAATCTTATCGAGAAAATGGGTAGGAGTGGAGAAAATCCAATAGTGAATCTTCAGTTGGAATATGTTCAAAATCGGTCACCTTAAAAAACAGCAAAAGTATAGATCAGGGCGATAATGTTTTTATTATTCTAAGAAAGCTTGTTAATCGACTCAAGAGTCAATTGAAACGCCTCAAGTACATTGGAAGGCCTAATAGGCTTCTCATTTCACCCTTTAGAAACTCCTGTGTAACTCTAAACGCGATGTACTATCAGACGTAGAATTACAATCAGGTTGTCTCAAAGCTTCTCAGTAATCCAAGAGCTGTCTTTTTACGTCTTCTCTCAAAGCTCAAGTTGCGCCAATTGCTGTAAACCTTCATCTTGGTGATCATCTGCCTCATGGTCCTCAATCTTCTCTCCTGTCTGTTCCATCTGCGCGATCTTATCTTCAATACTCTTGCTCCACGCCTGAGCCTCCTGAACATAGAGCTCAAGACATCTCTGCTGTTGGGTACGATACAATTGGTCATTCATGGCATTCAAGCGTTCGACAGGAATTTGGCTATATGCCCTATGAATGACCTCTTTATCACGCGGAGTCAAGTAACAGTATTGGCGGGGAAAGTGCTCGTGGGGCCCTATATTTCAGTCAGAAGATTATTCAAAGTAGAAAGTGGTAGTGTTTAACATTCAGTGAGTACACCAGAACAACTTATCTGCCATGAAAGTAATGGTGCCTTCACTTGCTCCAGCACATACTCTGGTCATGGTGTGGTAATGACTAGCGTAGTGGCCCAATGCGGCTTCCATGGTGGTGACGGTTGTTCCTTCATGAACCAATCGGTGGACCATGTACTGCTTGAGGGATGGGAGAGACAAGAGTGATTGTGGCATCAGACTGTCTTGTCCAGTTTCAAAGGGAATTGGTGGATCTTGCATGGTTGCGTGCGGCATGTTGAGCAATTCTGACGGAGATGTTTTGGATCTTGATAGTGTTTTTGATATCGAGGTATCGACGTATCGTTGTTGACACCTTTAGAAGCAATTCCAGGGAAACCGTTAAAGTCGCATGCAACTTAACAATTAAATAATGGAATCGAAAGATCTCCAATCAAATTAGGCAGCAGTGCAATAACACTCCATATTCTTTCTCCAAATTTGTTGAAATGAGGAACGGGTTGTGCCGTGCAAGATTTACGGCCTGTGAATCACACCCAGACCGCTAAGTAACCATATTCATCTCTCATCTCATCTCTCACCTCGTGGAAAAAGCACGGCTCACTCGAAATCTAATTTCAGAGATTTAAATCCGCGCCGTAAATAAAGTACTTTCTAAGCGGACCAACAGATTTGAATGGATTAGGTGGCACTTGAGTGGTGACTCTTTGTTCTTGGGTTCCTGGTATCAGATTTGGGAAGGGAAAGTGACTATGTAGTGAATTGCAATTAGATGTCAAGGTTGGGTATGCCGATCGAGGCTCATTTATAAGAAAATGTCGTGGATCGGGGTAAGATTTGTTGAGAGGGGAGGGCTGAGGAAGAAGAGCTTGCTGGTGTTGGGATACGAGATCGATGAGTCCTCTTTGTATGTCCATGTGATTTCATTGCAGAGCTCTGGTAAATCTATGAAACGCTGTTGAGAGAAGTAGATATATATATGCTCTAATAAGAAAGTATTTTCTATGCATACGAACATTACATCTAGATCTGTATCAAAAAACTCTCCACTTAGTTATTATATGTGAGCTATGATTGGTCAATAGGACTGATAATGATCAAGTATATTGAAAGTTTTAAAATAAAATCTAAAATCTAAAATCTAATTTTAAATTTTTAGTTTTTGTATATTACATCTGAGTATAATATTAACTAAAAGAATTAAGAGAATTAAGAGATTAAAAATATCACCTTTTAGTTATTAATTTTTTCGATTTTCAATTTTGAATTTTATACTTAGTTATTAGTACTATTGACCAGCCAAATAAGCTCGCTGTCACGGCGCCAACTATATGATCTGTAGTTGCCTTCGTGCCTCAGGCACAGAATACTAGCGCGCCCTACTTCCTATAAGTAGGGCTTCACTCTTCC
>PQXJ01000349.1:0-39987 GCA_004786225.1 Botryotinia narcissicola | reverse complement strand
TATTGATTGTGTCTTGAATGATAAAAGGATCACTAAATAGATTAAACTCTTTTGCTCTTCTTTCAGAACTGATTGGCTGATTAGTTGATAGAAAGGGTCTAGAGATTTTGAATTGGAGGTTTTCAGAAGATAATTTATAGCTTGAAGATATTATAGTATTTAAAATAATAATATTATAAGTTTTTAATATAATAAAGGCTTTAAATAAAGCCTCCATTATAACTATATCCCAAAATATTAATGGATTATTGAAATAATCTATATTAAAAGTTATATTTTTATTTTGAAGATTTGGAATGAAAATTTTATATAAATTTTTGTATGAGTTTTGTATTTAGAGTACTAACAATAGTATTACAACAATTACTAGTCAGAATCACTTGAGAGTAATTGCAATCAATTTTGTTTAATGGCTATGATCTAGATCGATCGCGAGAGGGTCGTATTTCGAAGAAAAAGTTTCCTCCGAAATTTGTTGTGTGTATGACTTTTATCTAAATAATAATGTGATAGACCATCTAAATATTAAATTGATTAAATAAAAGAAGAGATAGAAAAAGAAGAGGATAGTGATAGTTCAATTGGATCAGTGATAATTGTAGATCACCCTATAGCATATAGGACAAGGTCAAATAGAAAAATATGATTTTTGTGACCCATATCATGATATGACCCATTTCTAGTCAAGTCACGTTAGTAGGGTTCAGAGAAGGTTCTTATGCAGGGACAAGAGGCAGGACGTGATCAGGCCCATACTTTACTTGACTTTTCTCTGCTTGGAGTAATTGGGCAGCAAGAATACAATCAGAACGTGGATCTCTATGCCACATTTGGCACCAAATTCTGAACGGGTATGTGCCACTCCAGGAAACGCGAGAATAAAGCCCTCTATAGCTTCTGGATTTAGCTAACTCTTAGTAGAGCCGAATATGCCGCGAAGTACAATACGAATAGTACCGTTCCATACACCCCATATACAAGCTGGGAAGGTGTACTGCCAGTTGTCGCGAATAAATCCCGATTCGATGTTCGTCCTGGTTTCGAGGCAATCTATTCGCACTATGCAGAGCTCAAAGGTCTTAATGCTTCATGGTCGAAAGAGTATCGGGACTATGTCAACAAAAATTTGACGGCCAACATTGAGGGTGGTGGTGGCGACTACAGCCCAAATTCTGGCGGTTATGATGCTTTGGGACACGGCACTCTCATGTATCGCCTGGAAAAATCTGAGTAGTGAGGTACTAAACGTATCGATATTGCTTATTATATCTCTTCAAGGATAGTCTGTATTCAAAATCAGTTGTTGCAAGTATATTTTCACCGATGTTCAACGAGAGGACCATCCTGCTGTTTGTAAAACTGAAAGGGTTCTGAAACCAATCAAGACATTTCAACGCATAGATCTTCTCGTTTCTTGAAAGACTGTAAAATGATATTTCATTATCATTGTCATTGTCATGAATTGGTGAATTAAGTTGTGTGATGACACCAAAAGTTCGCATATCCTTATGATGAAATTCTCGAGCAGTCCCTGAAATTTCCACTCAAACACCAGCTGATAAAGAAGCAATGCTTTCGTTATATATGGAATCCACAATCTGGTGAAGAAGGTCAATTCCTTGTATGGTACATGCGTCAGGAATGCGAGATATGCCTTGGAATACCTAGGTAACTATTTCACTATTGTGGGTTCTTTGACTTGGGAGCGGACAACGAGGAGATCGACACAATGCTCTGAATAAATTGGACGGAAAATCACCCGTGCAGCATCAATTTAGTGATACTTTGCCTCACCCATTACATGCAAAGTTGGGGCAAATCCTATGCAAATCTTCTCAAAACGGTGGAAATGATGATAATAGAATCAACTAGAAGTGATAGAGACTTAACAGTTGAGGAGATGAGTCCGCGCAATATTCACATGAACCAGAGAACATCCACGTATGAAAGCTGGATATCAGTTGAGAAGGGAGGTAAAATGAGTTTTTGTAATCTAAGCTGGTAATGACATGGAATTGGAAAACTTTAAACACCATGTCAATATAGAATCGAATACTCATGTATATTGGCTTGCTAGTAATTATACTAAACCTATTCTGAACCTCGATAACCGTAAAGCATTAACTTCAAAGTTTTAAATAATTCACAACATCGTGTTTCTTCATTTGTATGTTTATATAACCAGTCTCCAAAAAAGTTTCCAATAGATTAAAAAAGGTGTAAGTAATGATTTTAAATATCTGCAGCATCACAGCGACGTAAGGGAGAATTCCCATCTCTCTATTGAGTAATAAAATTAGATCTTGCCCTTACTCGCGTTTTTGCAATCGTCTTTTAATTTTGGTCTATATCCACGCCATACGAACATGATATTGATTTCGATATGATCTCTATTATGCAACTTATCTTGAAAATAATTATTGGACCACATCCAGTAAAAAATCCCCGTCTGCCGCCCATTCTCAAAGGAGTGCTACTTCGTCTTCTTCAAACAACTTCCATCTACTCATCATCGTTGATGTCGATGACTGTCCTCGACCATTTGCGAGCCTGGACTTTACGCGTGAACAAGATATCGATCTCACGGTAGGATCTATTCTTCATCTCTGGAATAAAGAGCCACGACATTACACTGCAGAACAAGGCAGTACCAGCCCAGACGTAGCCACTCTTGCCGCCCAAGTCCTACTTATCAGTATTGAGCATGTAACTAGCCAGGAAGATACAAGGATTATTGACCAAGTAATAAGCAGCTCGTCCGATACCGGTCGTCAGTGGTCTAAGACGAACGGAAGAGGTCTCGCCAATAATGACCCATGAAGCAGGAGCAGGTCCCAATCAGAAAAGCACTGAGACGATCAAGGCAAGTGATGCTTGCGCATTAGTAGCGGCCTTATTATGACCAACTGAAGCCGCAATACCAAGCGCGACTAAAAACCCAGTGGCAATTAATTGACCATAGTCATAAATGGTACGTCGACCTAGGTATGTAGTGAGGACCCAAGAGACCATGACCATGATCAACTGGAGGGCAGAAGTGATGAGACCAAGAGCGAATGCGGTATCGTCTGCCATGCCGGCCTCTGAATTGATGTCAGTGTTTCGTCGTTACAAGGAATGGATATACTCACGTTTGAAAAAGTACACCGCCTGGTTAGCGATCAGGTTGCCCGTCAGGTTTTGAGACGCGTATACACCGCAAACAATCAAAGTTCGGTAAAGATCGGTACCTTTCCATAACTCAACAAGATTGGGCTGCTTCACGCTCTTTTCGAGCTCGATTGTACGTCGTATCATCGCGACTGCGTCTGCGGGATTGTCATTTGCAGAAGCGCGCCCAAGTCGTGCAATGGCCTTCTCTGCCTCGGCGAGACGACCTTTGCGTACAAGCCACCAAGGTGATTCAGGCGCAATGAAGAGTAGAATGGCGAGAGGAGTGGGGAACATCCACTGGAGTGCAATGGGAACTCTGATATGATCATTAGTACAAACCTCTTCGATAGTATCTATGGGAGCAGACGAACCTGTACGCCGAAGAGTCATTCTTGGATTGGAAGTGGTAAGTGATACCTCCGACAATAAGTGCGCCAATAGCCCAGAACATCTGCAGCATCTGCGTCGCTGGAGCTCTCAGTCTCAATGGCACAATTTCGGAGCAATAAGCGGGTGCATTGGCGATGAAAATACCCCATGGAATGCCTTCCAAGATCTGTGTTGCGAAAAACATGCCTTGGCTGTTGCCGAAATAGAATATGAAGATGAAGGCGTTCAGAGCCATGAGACCGCCAATGGTTGCCCATCGATATCCAATCTTACTAGTTATGGGACCTGCGATGAAGACGCCGATGAAGGCACCTACTGGTCCACTACACTGAAATGCGGACTGCCATGAAGCTTCGATGATCCAGGTATCGGGACCGATTTGTTTACCAAAATCCTTGGCAAATTGATGCGTGGCTATGAACTGCCCCATAAGGAAAACACAGTAGGACTCCATGATCTGTTACCAAGTTAGTTGAATGATTTGCCTATCGTGGCAAGAGCCTATCATGGGCCAATAGCTTACAATGGTGCATGACATGACGAATGCCCACCAACTGGCAGCGGGATAGGCTTTCACAGCCTGAAGCACAGTCATGTCATGTTCAATTTGCTCGGCATTGATAGCGCGCGCTCTGTCATCGATCTTCTCATCATGGTAGACAGCTATGTCGGCGGAGGTGGGATGTGCTTCGACCTCCGATAAGGTCGGCTTTTCTTCCGTGATAGCGTTACTCATATTGTCGGTTTGTGGAAGAAACGTGAAGAAGAAGGAAAGGAAGGCGCAAGTGGGTGTCTTATGGGTTTTTAAATAATTATCCCTGCGACAACGCGCATAAAGCAGACGGAATATTGGGTCGCTCTATTATTCACCCGAAGGTGGAGAATTTGGGGAGTTTGGGGAGTTTGGGGTGTTGGGGTGTTGGGGAAATTCAGTGCGGGGTTGTTAGCGACATTCAGTGGCTTTCACTTTTCTAAGCGGAGGAATTGAATCCTTACGGTTAGGTATGTTTGTATGGCTCGGATGGTTGGTATTATTTCTGATTGGATCCTAAATTATCATGGAACCCATTGAAACAAGCTTTGGAAAGTCGGTGGAACGGGAATTCACGATGTATTCGGATTCGCAGAAGTCGATGTAAGGATCCCAGCGAATCAGAAATTGAGTTCGGGCAGAACGGAGCGTATCATTGGTAAGATCATAGATACAACAGGTGTAGCGTAGCTAATGCAGCAGGGAGGCATGGAGGCCGGTGCAGCAAATGATGTACTGTGTAGGTATCCGATATACTGATTCAATCTCAAGTTTAAACTGCATGGTGATTGTTGTTGTTGTCATAATAATTGCTGTCATGTCAGCCTGTGTAATAAAGCACCAGTGGAGCAGGTTCTTGAGATGATATCCAGGCAGTCATTCCTTCTAACAACAAATCCTAAAAGACCAACATCCATCTTGATCTTGTTAGATTGATGGTACAAAATCCTTCCAGATTCAAAGCGTTGGTGGCCCGAGCCATAACGAAGTTGGCACATGGGTAGGTGCTCTTGCCAACACCTGTTGTATGCAGGGTCATTACAATCAGCTTGGCCGAAACCAAATCCCTGGTTCACAGCTGCATGTATTTGGTGAGCTTCTGGCGATGCTCATTGGAAGGGCTAAAAGATTCTTCGGGGGAACTGAGATGACAGTTCAGGGATGCCAGATTGACACGGCGATTTGATCACATGTTTCTATTAAGTACCTAGGTACTCGAGAGTGATTACAACCCAATCATAATGAAGGAATCAGACGGTGGCGCACAACCCTAGTATTCCCAATATTGGGATAGTGATCTGGGTTGATGGCTAAGATCGTCTGATCTTGAAAGATTATAAGAGCTAAATTGAGCTTTTACGAAGATACCGCCTCTAGTCCCATTTAGAGGTCTGGACCAGCTTGTGTTGAAAAAGTTAAAACAAATCAAATCGGTGATTTTACCGTATCAGAATCAATGAGCTCGTTCCAAGGCGTCTTGTCGAGGTGATTGCCATCGCTTCATACTCCGAGATTGCTGACAAGCGATGATAATTTCGGACAATGTTATGAATGAGATGTACAATGTCCGCTTCATCTTAGGTGTATTGAGTTCGTAAATGGGGAGCCAATCGGTGGACGGGGAATCATTGTCTGATATGCGCGAAGTATATATTTCATTGGGTGGGTTGGAGTTCTTTTTTGCGGCGGCGGCTCGTAGTGCTGAAATTGTGAAACCGGGGTAGACAACGACAACGGAGGTCTAGAGTGGGTTGGCTGACTGACACCTTGGTGCAAAGGCGCAGAATGCTTTCTTTCGCTTAGTGGTCTCCTTTCAAAGATGGAGGATGGCTGGGGAGTCCCAATTCTGTCGAGACATCCTTGTTGTCACATGAATGAGTCACCTGACGCTCAGAAGTAAATGGAATTGGTATTGATATTAACCCTGAAACTTGAACAGCTCATCAATGCGACCTATTGCACTCTCTATACATTGTGGTATATATAGGAGTGATGATATCAAGGTGAAAGGTAGGTGGTTGTTCGATAACAAAATTGTGAAGCACTTGAACTCGGATACTTTGTGATTAAATAGTATTCTAGGTACTGTGGTGCTGGCTTCGAATCTCGATGGCAATGATTCGAGAGGTTATATTGATGTGGATGACCCGGGGCAGGAGACAAAGTCAAACACCAAGATCGAACACTCAAGTTCATTTTCCACCGTCAAAGGCACATCATGCTCTGATAACTAATAAGCAATCAATTTTCATCATTGCGGTCTACCGGTCTACCGGTCTACACGTCTTACCTGGGCTTGATGCTGAACTTTTCATTCAGTTGCTGATCATGAGAAAGGTTCAGAGCCAGGCGGTGAAACCCCAATCATTTAAGTATTATTAGTGGGCTTGACACGACGCGCAAGCACTGTTATCTCTTTTATGGGGCATCGATAAGGGCGAGGCCAGCGACCTAATTAGTTCGTATAGTAGTAAATTAGCAGACATTATATAGGAGAAGCAAAAACGGAAGAAATTTTCAGCCTCATGTGTCACCGTCACAGTCACAGTCTGGCATCTCCATTCAACTGCTAAAAACAATCTCTCATAAGGACCAAGACTTCCTTTAGCTGTGAGAATGATCGAATTAAGTCGGCGCAAACCAGCCGATGAGTCAATAGACTACCAAGCACTCGAGGATGTTACTTTAAATCCAGAGTCGCGTTCGACACCTGTGGCTGTGGGCAGTAGTAAAAATAGCTTTGTACCATCATCATTATCCGATAAATCTTTGACGGACGGTGATGATATTTCTTACAATCAAAGGAAATCTACACAAATTTCAAGGCCTCCATTTGCTACCTGGGGAATCCATTGGAAGAAACCCTCGTTCATTGGGCTCATGTTTTTTGCTGGCTTCATTCTTTCATTGGCTCACCACCTTTACTACATGTCACTCAGCGGCGAAAGAACTGGTGACGAGAAAAAACAAGCGTGGCCCACCCGTATTGGCACCGGCTTTGCCTTTTTAATTACATCTTGTTTTAAGGCAACAACGACGGCCGCTTTAGGTCAATATATCTGGACGGTTTTCAAACGCCAACCATTGAGCATAAGTACTATTTGTAGTTAATAAGGCCTCAAGATCCTTAAACTAATCTCCAAAACAGGAAACCTAGATCGTCTTTTTGCTTTGTCAACGGATCCTATAGCCCTATTCAGTATCGAGCTATTAAAAGGAGCAAAACTTGCCATTTTATTAGGCGCTATTACATGGTATGTTTCAAAATGTCAGAGGTCTGATAGTCTGAATTGCAATACAAGAATAGGGGAAATTGAAATGTCTCCGATTGTTCAGTTGATGCAAGATGTCAAAATGCCACATCTAGTTTGCTAGTTCCGACCATGGGAAACCCTACATTTGATGTGTGATAAGAGCCGTCACTGATTCTTTACAGGCTTCTAGGACTTGCAAGTATTGCACCTGCAGCAACTTTAACAATTGTTGCAAAGAACATTTCCGAGGAAGTGCGTTTGCCAGTTCTTGATTTTTCTAAAGCCAGTTGGAACAATTCTGTGGATGGTCAGTATAATGCAGTCTCGATCACCAATACCATTGCCATAAATACAGCGTCAAATATCAATGTATTAGGGTTATCTAGACAAGTGTCCGGGTCTGAATGGTCATATACTTTACAATTTTATGGCCCGTCGATAAAATGCAACGAACCGAACGACACCCAGCAGGCCATATTCAACAACATCACCAAGTATTATGAACAAAACAACGTCTTCACATACGATGATAAAAATGATAATCGTATAAATACCTCGTTCGGTATAGGTTCTGGCAAGATTGTTTACACTTCGTGGAGCTCTTGGTATGCAGGAGGCACACCAAATGCTGGTTTTATTCCACCACTACTAAAATTACATGGATCCTATTATCCTCAACTGTGGATCCAGACTTCAACCTCGGCATTGGTTTGTACTTCGGTTAACGCGACATTCAATATCGCAGTATCGTACATTGATGGAGTTCAGTATGTCACTCAGCAAAGTATTGAGACTATTGGACATTATGATCTTTCTTATATGGACGTCGGCGATATAGAAAGTGGACCTACAATCACTGATTCGAATGGTGTTACAGTTGCAACAGCAACTGGTGGTTCGGCAAAGGTATTGTGGAATCAATATATTCCGCATATGTATGCTCTTGGGGCTATACTTGGCGGGAACATAACTTTACGAGACGTCACTCTTGGCAGTAGTCAGAATGAACAATACAACGGTTATGGAACAACTAATATTCTTGGAACGGGTTTGATGGCCTGTGAGGAAATTGCCAGTACTCCATTCAAGAATGAAAGTTCATATCTTATCGGCAATCCCTCTTCTACGTTTACCAATACCTTCAGTTCAACAACACGACCTTGGCTTTGTCGAAACAAAACATTGGCGCGTGGTATTGAAGATTTGGCAAACAACATTACCATCAGTTATCTCAGCTCGCCGGATTTGACCAGTGATAGCGATCTGCAAACAATTTTCACCTCCAACACAAACAATTATTATGTATACCATCCGTTTTGGCTCCTCATCTCGTATGGCTTGGCCTTCTTATTTTCCATCATGGCTGTAGCAGTCGGTATTCACGCTGTAAAATGTAACGGGGTAGTACATTCGAATTCCTTTTCAGCTATTATTGCAACTACTCGTAACCCAGAACTGGACGAAATCTTGGGGAGGTCTTGTTTAGGTGCCGAACCATTGCGGGAGGATCCCGGTCAATGTAGGCTCAAATTTGGACCGCTATTAGATCAGGTCTTAACAGGCATTCACAAGTCTGCTGAAGAAGAATCTGAAAGTCAATGGCAGATGGTAAGACATTCTCATGTTGCATTCGGGATTGAACACAATGTCGGAGAACTAAGGAAAAGAGATCTGTGTATTTAAAATCCAGACTTGTTCTTTTGTCTAGTACTCGGTTATATCAGTAGATACATGCATGCACAGACTATTTATCATTGTTTGCATCCAGAGAATAGTATTAGGCGCCATACTATGCGAATCGGGTCATTGACAAAGCAACCCCTTGGCTTCATATCAACCTATCAAAACCCAAATCTTTGTTTGGTCAAATCTATCAACCAAAATTGGTACCGGTAGCGATGGATCTGGTCGCATCTAGATCCTCTTGCAATTGTCCAATCTTGTCTTCTAATGCAGTCACACAGTCAGGTCCTAGAGGCATACGCAGATAATCATGTCCTCCTATGACAGCACTGACAATTGCTCGCGCAGCTTTATCAGGATCTCCTTTCACAAAGTCCGGAATAGACATTATGTTTACAGTTCCGTTGACCATCTGCTCAACCGCAGTACCTTTGTATGCTTCACTGAAACCATTACTGACTTGATACTGAGCTGGTGTCCTGATCTTGCTTGCAAACGGTGTTCGGAATGCCCCTGGCTCTACGATGAGAATTTTGATGCCGAAAGTCTTGACTTCATGAGAAAGGGATTCATAAACTGCCTCAATTGCGAATTTACTAGCGGAATATGATGATCGTGCCGGACGCGCTATAAATCTTTACATGCGCAATATTTTATCAGTGGAATTTCGAAAGCAATATGATGAACAGTGGAGAAGGACTCAACGAGCTGGATTTGACATACCCGGCACCACTACTTATAAGGACAAGGTTTCCAAATCCTTTTGACCGCATTACTGGAAGACAGGCCCGTACAGCTCGAAGAGGCCCATAAAAATTTACCTCCATTTGCTCTCGTATTTCATCCTCGCTATTTGTGCACGTTAGTGAAAATACTATTATTGCTCATGATTCAAAAACCGACCTTGTATCCTCCACTCCACCAATAAGTGCATAACCTGCGTTATTAATTATAACGTCGATGTCATACTCTGTTGCGCACTTTGAAAATCTTTCAGAGGCATCTTTTTGCGCGGTATCTAAAGCTATCCAAATTCCTCCTCTTTTCGCGAATTCAGGAAAAAACATTTCAGCTTTGTTCACGTCGCGAGACGTTCCAACTACTCTGGCGCCAGACTTGAGAGCTTCAAGAGCGAGAGATTTACCGACGCCAGAGGAAGCGCCTGTTATTAGCCAGGTAGACGATGTTGTTGCTGTCATAGTTTATGTTGGCATTTGGTTGGGGGAATTATCTGGTAACAATGAGCAGATTGAAATACGGGGTCAAAACACTCGGGGCTTTTATCAAGCAAAAGGGTTGTCGGGGTTAGCATGCTTCCAGCGGAGTTACTACTAACTCTACCATCACAGTAAGCCCTTTAGTACTTACCTAGATAGCCGAATGTTTACAATACTATACACTACAATCTCGTGTCGCTGCGTTTACTTTATATCGAGTTGAAATCATTTGATGCCAAGGGATGTCTAGCAGACAGGGTGAAGCTGTCGAAGTTCCGCAAATTCTCACAAACGTGTTAAAAGTAAGGATGAATCAGGTTAAATTGAATCAACAGGGGGGTATACGCACAGCCAGAAAGTATATGGAGGACTCTACCAAAAACGAGGGGATCCCATACCTATTTTAGAGGAGTATCAACGGGATCGCAGTCGGGTAAGCGAGTGGCACACACTATTTGCAGCTAATGATTCTGGATTCATGCTAAAAATCGATTCCAGATAAGCTTCTAAAACGATGAAGGATGAAGAAGCAACTGCAGTCGCAGAGTTGAATATTCTTTGAAACTCATTGTGGTTGCTAGACCGACCTCTACTTCGAACAACACACTTGACTTGTGCGTCGTTTGAGTATTGGGGTTCATGTCAAGATATAAGAAACGGCAAATGCTAATAAACATTGTAGTTTTGTTCAAATCAAAAGTTTGAATGTGAAAAATTGTTCCTGTTGAAGAAGTGAAACGTGAAGTAGAGAAAGATTTGATGTAAATCCTCATTGGCCCTTTTTAAACAAATGAAAACAGGCACAAATAGAAGCCTTCTCGGGTAAAATATTCATTTGTGGGCGAAAAGAGATGTGTTGTAAGAGTACTAGTATATTCTTGAAGCACCTATCATGTGTTACCTGGCCTATGCCTCCGGCTTTTCTCCAGTCATCTCCTTAACTGGTTCAGTCGCCCCATTTGCATATCCTACATTATCATCAGCATGCGGGGCAGCAGCGGCCTCGGGTTTGACATGGCTGGCTCTCGCGGCTTTTTTAATTTGTCTCTTGCTCATAGGCAGCTCAACTTGATTTGTGTTATTGGTTTCCGTCTCGCCATTAAATTTCACCTGCCACTTCTCTCTTGCCTTTCTTTCATCCTCTTCACTCCACTCCCTTGGCAACACTGCAAACACCAGATACGATGTGTGAGTCCTGACTTCTGGTTCTGTCTTGTGTATTAATTTTCCTTCCTTATAAATCTTACCCTCGACCAAACTCTTTATCAGTGTTTCCCTAGTATTTGGATTTTGTTTTGGCATTTTGTCTGGAGCATCGCCTTTCTTGTGGAAAGTTTGATGTCCGATTTCGACTTCTAATAACCGACTCACAGCTTCCTCGACATTGGCTGGTGTAGTTTGCAGACCTCTTTGTACTCCGTTGTCGATACCTATTCGTTCTCGCCGGATTTCAAATCGCTTTGCCGATAATTCTACCATCTCAATATCGACCCAGCCAAGTTGTCGCATAACAGATATAGTCCGTTGAACTTGTTCGATACAGGGGGAGAAAGTGCATAAATGAACTGGTGCTTCTGGATTGAGAGCAGAAACGAATGGTTCGGTGATGGGCTTTGTTGGAGATAGTTCGCCGATAGGGTTCTTGATAGGAGGCGGGGGAGATCGAGTAAGATGTGGGAGCGCTAACCATGGAGCAGGTAAGTCCAGAAATATAGATTCGGCTTTTGGACTTTTTCCATCAACTAAGAACCCCCCTTCACAAACATCTCGATGTGTGATCTCCACAAGTTCATCTAATCCATGCTCTTGCAATTCCTCAACTAATTTCGCATGCCTCGGTTCATGAAATTCGAAACTCCAGACTTTGCCCAACTTGCGCTTCTTTATCTTATGTTCATCAGGATATCCATTAAAAACAGCTCTTGTAGATGCATGTGTGAAGGATCCACTACCAGCTCCGGCTTCAATTATACTCGTCCCAGGTCTTGCGCGTATTCGATGTAAAATATAACTGTAATCTGGCGTGTAAACAACTTGCGTTCGATGTGGTAAGGAATTGGTCCATTTTTCAGGTGTAGGGGGTAGGAAATGTATGAATCCTCTTCCAGCAGCTACAGCCTCCGTCATCTCTTTGGTGCTCGCAGGAGTTGGCGATGCATCTTCTGCATTTTTTGTGGTAACTTCTTCGGTCTTCAGGGTCTCGACAGCGTCCACATCGTCTCGCTTTCGTTTTTTGTCACCTCTTCGCCCTCTAGATCCGGTATCAACTTTGGATGCAAGTACTTGAGTTCCCCATGGTATTCCAATCAACGTTGTATGCGGAAAAGATCCGAATCGAGTGTTCGTTACCTTTCCCTCTGCGTATCCTTCATCCTTTTCGTCGGTGTTCTTGAGAATTGTTGGAGTTTGGAGATCTCTTTTTAAGTGTAAGATTGCCAATTGATCTGAAGACGAAATTGCTCCAGGATAGTGAAATGGTGATCTTTTATTACTCATCGTGGGTATCGCATAGGTTGTTGTTGCTTGTGATAAGCACTTCAAGAAGTTCTGGACTTTTTAATCTTGTTCTATTTACATCGTTCCCTCTGTGCGAAAGAAATAATTTTATAACCGCAAGGCTAGATTTGAACCTTAATACAACAAGGCTGAAAATGATAGCGATAGCCCCCACGATAAATTTATTCTTAGTCTACTTAGTAATACGTGGGCAACATTGGATCAAATCAACAAATCAGCCCGCCCTTTACTCACCTATAATTATCACACAAAGAAGTGACTCAATTTCTTCATGATATTTCAACTGAATGTTTCTTCCCTTACGCTCTCTAAGATTTTCTACGTTCTCTAATCCTTATATTCATTTGCTTACAGTTCGAAAGTTCACCACCACGAGCAATTTCACAAAAATGGATCAATTGAAAGTTCATAACTCTTTAAAGCCTGGTGGTCCAGTCCCATTTGTGCCTATTGAGAAAGGAAAGGTTTCTTGGTATGTCTGCGGACCAACAGTATATGATCACTCGCACTTGGGACATGCTAGGAACTATGTTTCTACCGATATTATACGAAGAATTATGAAAGATTATTTTGGTTTTGATCTGAATTTTGTTATGAACATTACAGATGTCGATGACAAGGTGGGATGGAAAGAATCTAGAATGGCGGGGTAATTGACTGATGATCTTTTGACAGATTATCTTGAAAGCCCGAAGACAAAAGCTACTGGAGCTTGAAAAGTCGAAAACATATACGGAACCGGAGCTCGCAAAATTGGCCGCAGAAGCGTTCCAATCCTACGCAACAGCAAACCTCCCTGAACTACTGAAAGATGGCACTCTACTTACACCTAACAATTATGCAGAAAGAAGAGATATTGCATATGGAAAAGTACTGGCGGGTGGAACATTGACAAGCGAAGGAAAACCAGGAGATGCGGAAGCGAAGATGAAGATGCATATAAGCAACCTTTCTTCTGCGGCGCAAGCTATCCAACAAGAGAAGATTTTCGGTGGAGCAGATGAGATTCTTCTTCCATATCTCGATTCTTTGTATAAGGATTCGATCGACGCGAAAGACCATACAATTTTCACCAATGTCACTTAATACTGGGAGGATCAATTTATGGAAGACATGGACGCCCTGAATGTAATGCGACCAGATGTTATCACACGAGTTACCACCTATGTACCAAAGATCGCAACCTTCGTGAAGAAAATTATTGATAAGGGCTTCGCTTATGAATCAGACGGATCGGTTTACTTCGATATTGCAGCATTCGAGAAAGCTGGTAATCCTTATGCGCGACTACGACCAGAAAGTCGAAACGACAAGGCCTTACAAGAAGAAGGAGAATGGTCACTTTCGAAGAATTTGGGTGGTAAGCGAGGGGCAGGAGATTTCGCACTCTGGAAGAAATCCAAAGCAGGAGAACCAAGCTGGCCAAGTCCCTGGGGCGAAGGCAGACCTGGATGGCATATTGAGTGCTCCGTTATGGCTTTCGATGTTTTAGGATCAAAGATGGATATACACTCCGGTGGTATTGACCTTGCGTTTCCTCACCACGACAACGAATTGGCACAAAGTGAGGCATATTTCTGCGAGCATGAGCATGGCCCACACGAGTGGGTAAACTACTTCTTACACATGGGGCATCTTTCTATTGCAGGATCAAAGATGTCGAAGTCATTGAAGAATTTCCAGACCATTCGAGATGCACTGGCTGCCGATTATACTCCAAGGTCAATGAGAATAGTGTTTTTGATGGGAAGATGGAATGATGGTGTTGAGATTTCGCCAGATATGAGACTGATGGCCGACGCATGGGAAGCGACCGTTAACAACTTCTTTGTCAATGTCAAATCCCACATCATTGAGGGTGGAAATTCGACATCTGTCGAGGACTTGAAGTCTCTTTCCATCCATCCAGAATTGCAAACAGCCTTGGAGAAGGCACAGGCAGATCTTCAGACCGCCCTCACAGAATCCTTTGATACGCCAAGAGCTATGCTTATTTTGCAAGAGCTAATCAAGGAATCAAATGTCCACATTGGCTCTCTCAAATCTGATCTTGACATCCAGGGACTAGAGAAAGTTGCTCGATGGATCACGATGATACTTGGCATCTTCGGTCTCGATGCAAATGCAAAAGCACCATACGATGGACTTGGTTGGGCTAGTGCTTCTGTTGATAGTCATCATACCCCCGAACAGATTGTGGCACCTTATTCTGACGTCTTCAGACTAATCAAAGAAGAAATTGAGGGTTTGTCGTTACATACTGAGACTCTTGACAAATTGCTCGCCACGGATGTTGACAGCGAATTTTCCTCGCTTGTATCTTCGGGAGCAAAAGATCAGGAAGCTCTCGCTCTCCCATATATTCGGGCCGTTGCGAGGACTAGAGATGAGTTGAGACGAGTAGCACCAACTTCCGAGCACAAAAAACATATCCTGGCATTATCTGATCGAATTCGGGACAATGATCTCACGAATCTCGGTGTTTATCTGGATGATAGACCAGACGAACAAGGTTCGCTCATCAAATTCATTCCAAAGGAAGAACTTTTAGCACAAAAAGAGGAGAAGGCCGCTAAGGAAAGAGAGAAGGCAGCACAGAAAGAAGCCGCCAAACTTGCGAGAGAGAAGTTGGAACAAGAAAGGATCGAAAAAGCAAAACTCAGTCCAGTGGATATGTTCAAGGATGATAGATTTAGTGCATGGGATGTTGATGGTATGCCGACGAAGACGAAAGACGGGGAAGATGTACCCAAAAGTGCATTGAAGAAGTTGAAGAAGGATTGGGACAGGCAGAAGAAAGCTCATGAGGACTGGAAAGCTAAGGCGCAGTCATGAGGGCTCATCAAGTTCATTTGAGGAAGGGGAAGGGGAAGCGAAAAGCGAAAGTGTGATTTAGCTTGAGATGATTAGTATGAAGTTTCTGCTTTTACAACGTATTCTGAAGGAATATAGAACTATAATCTTTTTTGATTCTACCTTAGACTCTTGATCAGATGTTTAGAAAGTATTAGACACTTTAAATGGTATCTTGCTGGTTTAATGACACTCCGTTGATTACTACCATGGAGACTGTTCCGCTTCGATAGGAAGAGAATGCGTCAATAAGATAGGGATATCAATCTGCCTACCTACCTCCTACTCCATAGTTCTATTCCACCGAAGCCAGGCAAAACAGTCTTCATCAAAGTGGGCCATGAGAGCGTAATTAAAGGTTGTGAAGAGAGTAGAGTACCTAGTAGTCGAGGTCTGTGGTCTGCTTGATACAAGGGAACAGTGACATTTACCCGGATATTCTCCGTCCACTTCCGGTAACCCAGATCAACCATAAGTACAATGATTTCTATGGAGTCTTCCACTTAATGTTCCTTCACTCCCTTCCATTCTTTTCTTCACTTGATCCAAATCCCCACATGCAGAGCCATCAACCTCACTTCGTACCCCAAACGTCTTACATTATTTTACCCGCCTCCCCCGCCATCCTCCATGATCTTAAATCTCCGTCCTCCCCGTCCACCTTTCTCTATGAAATAAGCTGATCAATGACATGATATCTCATACGATTGATTGATCAATTGTATACGATACGGAAACGAAACGATACGATTCGATACAATACAAACAATACAGTACGACACGGAGAAACCGGAGAGACCAAAGGACCGAGGGAAAACGAGACAGCTCGCCATCTTATGAGATAAAATAACCCACTGTATAACGTTGAGCATGGATACTAGTAACCATCCAATTGCTTCGTATGATGATTTAGCTGCCTCCAATTCAAATTTTACTGCCGTTGGTAGTGGTAATACTGAAACTCCACAAAGTACTACCGGTACTTCTTCAACTAGTTCTGCGAAGGGAAGTCCAAGTAGACCCTCACCGGCTGCTAAATCAACAGTCACCGGGAATCGATTTCAATGTCCTCAATGTCCAAAGAATTTTAGTAGGATTGAAAATTTAACTAGACATCAAGCCAATCGTAAGTAATCGTTATCGTTTTCATTTCCATCTGTTCATGATCTGCCGCTTTGCCCCTTCTTGCTTTTGTTCTGATACCCGTTTGGTTCTCACTTGCACACATCATCCACCTTTCAACAACTCTACCTGCCCAATTTTTATTATTCCAAAGGAACTCCAGAAAGCTGGGTATTGAAATATTTCACGTGCTAATCGCATTTCTCCAAAATCAGATGATGAAGTTGGCAAATTTGCTTGTCCGGTTTGTAGGAAAAGATTCACGAGAAGTGACTTATTAAGTCGCCATCGTCGGATACATAACCAAAATCATGGTTCGGATAAACGCGCTGGTAATGCACGATCCCACGTGATTCCTCAGCCTTCCTCAGCTTCCCCATCTGAGCCCCAACCAATTTCCAATCTTGTCCATCGTGATGAGGTCTCTATCTCAATAAATAATGATTTTGTAACCACATTACCTCCGAGTATGCAATGGCGTGGTGGCAATCTCGATATCTTGCCACCAATTCAAGAAGCATTATATTCAGATTCACGGACACCTCCAACTCAATCCCAAGGCCTTTCAAGTCTGGTTGAAGCTGCACTGGCACCATCTCCTGATGGTGATAGAATTCAAGTCTCAGGAAGCTTAAATCCCAACTCATGGGATGGTTTTATGCTTTACAATGATAACCCAAATATCTATATGGGATCATATGATGCAGATATATCTTGGACATTAGACTGCTTCAGCCAAGATTCTTGGAGTAACATGGATTTGGACTTCGGTCTTTGTGGCTCAGACTTTGCCAAATCAGATTCTCGAGGTCAATCAATTGACCTGGACGCCGAAGGGGATGAGGAAGATTGGCCGGATAAAGTCAGTAGATTAGAAAGTCCACCACGATGGGGCCCGAGGCCTTTTCCCCGATTAGGTCCAGAATCATGGCATGCAACTTCCTACGAAGCGAGAAGGAGCGGCTTCTCGGCAGGTCCAAGCCAGCCGGTGAACGATGTATTAAGATCATCGCTACTGGCCATGTTACAGATTGAATTTCCTGCCGAATCAGGTGATGCGGTGTACGCCGAAATAAATGTTTCGACGTTTTCACCCTCAGAGGTACTGGACTTTTTCCTCCGACTTTATTTTCGACATGTACATCCGCGATTTCCTATCGCCCATATTCCAACGCTTGACATTTTCGCCAGCTCTCCTCTTCTAGTGTTGTCGATGATGTTTCTGGGTTCATGTTATTCAAGGGCAGATCGTGGCAGATTTTTGCGACTGTTCCATAATCGAGCAAGGGTAGCAAGCATGAGATTATATGAGATTGAAGAGAAGCACGTTA
Source organism: Botryotinia narcissicola (assembly GCA_004786225.1). NCBI lineage: Eukaryota > Fungi > Ascomycota > Leotiomycetes > Helotiales > Sclerotiniaceae > Botryotinia > Botryotinia narcissicola. Next base: position 21,935 of record PQXJ01000349.1, on the reverse strand, counting down.
GTTAATCGTTCCATAGTGTCTCTCTCGGCTAACAATTGTGTAGCTTCGAATTCTTGATAACATTTTTACATTGTTTAACCTTTTACTGGCTGGGGCTTGGGGTGGGAGTAAGAAAATGTATGAATTTGCTGAAGGCGTGAAGGGGATTTTTATAACATCTGGTCGACGAGCTCGTTTGCTGGATTGTAGACCAATTTCTAGAGTGCAGCTTGATCCAAGCTCGCTACCCAGAAACTCGCCACAAGAGATTGAATGGTTTTCGTGGATAGAGACCGAGAAAAGAAAGCGGCTTGGGCTGTCGATTTATGTATGCTTTCTCGATCACTCGCATTTTCGTTGCTGACTCTTGGATAGATTTTCGACTGTCAATACGCTACCCTGTTCAATGTGCAACCATCTATCAGTAGAGCCGAAACCACAAATTGCGTCTTTCCGTGCCCAGAACAGCACTGGGAAGCGCCATCACCACAAGCATGGAAGATGCTCCTTGGTCCAGCCGACATACCACCCGCAACATATTATCTCCACGCTTTGAATGGTATCCTTCTCCATAAATGGACTAAGCCTCCTCCACCTGTTATCCCAACCACAGTCTTTGGGAAAACCCTTGTTCTTTATGCAATACATACTCTGATATTTGACTGGCGTACATCAGTTTCTATGTTAAATCCTACAGGATTGATGGGCACCATGGGGAATCACGCACTAGATATTGGTGCTGGGCTTTTGAGTAGAAGAAAATGGTTAATTGATGCACTAGATTCGTGGAATGAATGCTATGGGGCAACTCCCGGAGAAATATCTGTAGCTGGAAGGCTTCTCTGCGCGCTGGGACTCGTTAGCTTGGATGTTAGTCTTAGTGATGTGCACTTAATGGCAGGTCGGTCTTCAAGTCGCCAAGATTGTGATTTTGCGGCAATTAACCTGAAATATTGGGCAAACTCAGTCATTGTCGGTGGAACAATGAAAAATGTGTATGAAATGCTCAATTTATCCGAAGAGTGCATAAGACTGAGGGATAGGAGTGGAGGAGATGGTATACTAGGAACAATGGGACTAGCCGGCGAGAGAACAGAAGAAGCAAGCTATGAGATTGCAGTGTGTCTTTTCACTGGGTGGTTGGTTTGTTGGGTTTATAAAGAGTTGAGAACGCGGCTGGAGGGTGCTGAGAGGGAGGAAGTCAAGGAATCGATTAGAAGAGCTGGGAGAGGTTTGAGAGGGCTTGGATGCTGGAGGATGGGGGAGATGTTTGGGAAAATTCTGGCTGGATTTGAGGGTTAAGAAACGGTCTTAAATGAGGTTTCCTGTACTCTATACTGATCCGTTCATCAGTAACTGACTATATACAAATCGACTACCTATCGAGCTTGCTATCTCGCCACTCTTGGAAACTATGACTGTTATTATTTGTCTCAGCAATGGCACCATTCTCTATGCCTGATAATATGCTCAAGTCCCCTCGCCCGCTGATCAAAATTGTCTCAACTTTTGATCCAATCGTATGCCGGCAACTCATGATCAGCACTCCCATCTGCTGGAAGAAGTTTGTGTACCTTCGTCTTACCAATAAACCAGATTATCGAATCTCTAATCCGTAGACCCCATCTAGTTTGAGGTATGGCAAGTTGTGGGAAGCCGGGTGGAAGGTCTTCCATCTTTTTATAAATTGGCCGGAATGCCTTTTCATATCTTTGTAAAGCCTCTGGAATTTCAGCACTGCTCTTTATCTTAGACAATTCTCCGGCCAGGATATAAGCACTGTCAATAGCCAAAGTAGTCCCAACGCCGAAGGTTGCCATTGCATCATCTCCAATCACCACCACACGCCCATTCGTCCATTTTGGTACCTTGACCTGTGCAGCTTTGGCCATATAAAAGTCGTCGGACTTATCCAATCCCTCCAAAATTTGCTTGTCTTCCCAGCCACAATTTTCGAAGTATGAATGTAGCATACGTTTCGTGGTTTCGATCCCTCCCTCCATGGCTTTCTCAACCACTGGGTCGCAAATTCCGTGTTTTGGCATCGTGATACAAAGGTAAACGCCTTTGGTAGAAGGATTCCGATGTGGTCGTGTCATCATACACAAACCCTTAGGGGCATTGAAAATCTCCCAATATCTCGAATCATTTGGTTGACTTGGGATACTAAAGAAGGCGGTGTATTGACCGATGAAATTGTAGCTGTCTTTCAGGGCTTCCTTGTCCAAAATCATAGATCGAATCTTTGATGTGGACCCATCTGTACCTACAACCAAGTCAAATGTTTCTTTTGATCCCCCATTGAAAACTACATCGACACCCGTCTCTGTCTGATTGAGAGACTGGACAAAATCACCATACGTATAATTGATATTATCGAATTTCTTGCTAGCTTCCAAAAGGAGATCAGATAGATCAGCCCGCAAAATTTCGTAACGTGATGTGAAGTTGTCACCGACTGTAAAGGTCGCAAATGGCTTCCCTGAAGAATTCAAAAGCATTGTGCCCGCTTCGGTTGTCGTTCGCGCGCGAATAGCTTCCTCAATGTTCATTTTCTTCGCAATTTCAACAGCTGCACCATGAATATCGATTGCTTGTCCAGTCGTTCTTGGAACCGGTGATCGCTCGATAACTTTGACTGACGCGTTGAGTCCGGTTCTAGTAAGCCAGTATGCGAAACATGGCCCGGCGATGCCAGCTCCTGAAATTAGGACTTTCAATTTGGGTGTAGTCATAGTCATCATCTTTCTAGTTATTTTTTGCATTGCTGCTTAAATTCCACGCTTCTGAGTCTTTATATGATTTTCGAGATACTTGTCAAAACAACTTATTATTTAGGCAGCGCTTTAGAAGCGGACCTAGTATGGTCAAAGACTAGCGGCATAATAGATTTACATAGCCAAACATGAATGGATTTCGATGAGATTTGGTGTACCGCTCATTTGATTTCGCTTCTCGATGTGAAGTCCCACAGAGTTATAGATCCTCTGTGCCTTCTCATTGTGAGAATACCCTGTCTTCTCTCCTTGTTCGGTAAGTGGATTGAAGTATGCTTCGGTAAGCGGGTCTTCGGGCTTTTCTAACACCCGAGACAAGCATCTGATTTGATCATGTCAATTCGCTGAAAGATCCCCACCGCATACGCACAAAAGAGGTAACGGCGGTTAATGCAGGTGGATTAAAAAGCTATATATAAAAGCTAGGCTTTTTAATTGTTTTCATGGAAAAATAGAGTCTGCACGTGGTTCCTCCAGTATGAGATACAATAGACATACCCCTCCATCTGCTATGTGATTTCTTCCAAGTCTCTTGAGCCGAGAGGACATGTCTTCATTTCGAACTCGAAATCTCAAAATCATCTGACAAGACCAATTGAATTCAGAAATTAAAAGCTTTCATCTACGGGCATCAAGCCAGACTGCGACTGTAGACCCCGCCAGCTCTCGACATCTTGAGTATAAAACTAACGAAAGGTGCCTACAAACAGAACATATTCGGCGATGCAAAATGTGAGTTCCATTGGGCGTGTGATATAGAATAGAGTATGGGACAACGATAAGACAAGTAAGAGATATGGGTTTAAAGGGGGTTGAAATGTTGAAACAAATGTACATAGGTAGAATGAGAAAAGATGTATCGTCGATGAGGCAATCGCATAAAACAACATATGAAGAGACATGAGATTCGCCAGCAGCAAACTAATAATTCGTCTTTTCTAGATTTCTGAAGACATAATAGCCCAGTCATTATCGGGATTAACACCACTTCTTTGAAAGCCACAACGTAGTTCTCGAAAGGCTAGGCATCACTTGATTACAGGCTGTAAGAGAGGACAAGACTCTGGTAGGAAGATATGAGGCAATTCAACATATCAACAAGGATTCAAGTTATATGAACGTGCATCTCCATGAAAAAAGTGAAAGGGAATAGTGGTGATTTGGTACAAAGATTAGTGAATAGTAACCAAAGGAAAGCTGGGCTTAGATTTCGGGAACTAAAATGATAAACAGGATCAGTCCTTCCTAAGCGTCACAGTCATTTCTGGTGCTATCTAGCTCATATTTTGCTAATGGTAGATTTACGGGCTACGATGTTCCTCACAATTTCTTGCCTTCCAAAATCTGACTTGCTTGGACTGTAGTTGGCCCCAGTATCATATCTTGTCGATTTAACCCACAGGTAAACATGGTTCTGTGGGCATATGAGAGTAGATTAATAAATGACTTCCATAATCACATCTTAAAAACTACTCCAAAACCTTGGTCCCAAAGTGTATAATCAAAAATTCGACCCACTAGACACTAAAAGAAACATCCGTATTTTCGAGAATGATAAAGATTGGGGACAAAAATAGTTTTTTAATCATGCAATCAAGATTTCCACCTTCAAAGAGCGAGTTTCAAGCATATGTAAGAAAGAGAACATAGCGATAGGTTGCTTTTGGGTAAATGATATTGGGTTTGGAGGTTGGGAGGAGAATTGAATGCTGCAAAGATGACAACGAGGAAGACAAATGGGAGACGCGATAAAACTTGAATAAATAGCGGTTGTCAGATAATTGATAATATGGGAACACTATGAGCAAATGGCAAACGCAAATGGCAAACGCGAAGATCGACATTCATCTGAGATTCTTGCTGATGGCTCTTTGATGACGGAATCATACTCAACCAAGTTCTATACTACGGTAGTATTTCTAAGCATTATCAAATTGCCATGTGAAACAGATTGTCTCTAGAATATCCTATTGCCTAGCTTCAAACAGAAAATGAATCCCCCTCCAGTACCCTTGCCCAGACCAAATCCTGAGTCATCCATGACGAAAATAACCTCATATCTGGGCAAAAAAAAAAATGAGCATGGAGACGTAGTAAAACATCTATACAGAACTCTCTGCAGCGTGTTGTTGGGTCAAAGAAATATGCCGCCGGCAATATCAAAACTCAGGATCTTGAAATCAAAACCTGAGTATTATTGACGGCTAAACCCACTCAGGCTGCACCCATAACTCCCTCATCTATCGTCATGATTCTTCACCTCTTGTATCCACATCAAACCTCTGTCATCCCCTCCGGAGCCCCCATCTTCAATCTCCTGCCCCAGAATCTCATTAGTGGCAGCACCTCCTCCCTTCCCCTCATCATCCCATCACCTTCTCTCTCCCATTTTGCATATTCTACATCCGCGAATGTACTCTTTACCTTTTCCAGCGCGGTCCTTGTTATTTCCGACTTTCTGTTCCCGCCCGCTACTAGAATTGGAGTTTTGACTCTTCCCTTGTTATCGTTTTGGCTTGTCGCTGAACTTGAATGTGGAGAAAAAGAGGAAGGAAGTCGTCCGCCAATTGAAATCGCACCTCCTAATTCCACATCTTTTAGGAGTGAAGAAGTAGTTTGTGCAAGAGTCGAAAGAGCCAACATGCCTCCTTGTCCAAATCCAAAGAGAAATATATTTCTCGGTGAATAATTACATGATTTCATAAGCATCTCAATCATAGAAGTCAGAAGTGCGATAGAGGGTGTGAGATCAGCATCGAGATCTAGAGAACCAGTCGTAGAGTCGAACTCGAGATCGCGTGCCCAATGAAAAGAAGGTAGGTCGGAACCAGTTATGAGGGCGGGGATTGGAGTTGGAGCTTGAGGAATTAAAGAGGCAGTTTGAGGCAGAGATAAGTTTTTGGCTGAGCGGAAGTGTTAGTTGAAGGAACGATTAGTGAAATGATAGAATTTGCAGAAAATAAGAGGGTGTTGGCCACATGAGAGGTATTGGGGGGGAGAGGAGAAATGCAAATAAGGTAAATAAACTCTCACCAAGCTGTGTGAATCCATTCTTCGTGTCCCCCAAACCATGAAGCAGAATCAAGATGTTGGTGTTCTTTCCATCTTTTGATGGCAGGATATCAGATAATAGATTCCTTGGTAGATCATCTACAGTTGGCAGACGTGGTGTTGTCATATTTACTCTTGTTTTCTTCCTCCTCGAATTTCGTCAGCCTTTCTTGTTTTTCTGACAAGGCTGGGTTAATTTTCATTACTTGCCCAGGTGAGAGTGGGTCTTACATAAAGATTCATAAACCTTTGTCGAAAATATGCAAATGACGAGGACGCCGGCTTTGAAAGCTTACAAGGCTATCCTCGCTGGATAAAACAAGCATCTGACCAAGCCATATTTATGGAGAAGCCAATGAAGCTTGTTCAGCTGAACCCTTAACTATTTAGCGGCACCTACCCAGGAAGGTAGCCATGATCTATTTGTTAGGTGTAAAGTGGGAATTGCCGCAGGAGCGGAGGGGAAAGAGTGGCTCGAGAGTGGAAGCTTGAAGGCTTGTTAAAGCTTCGATGTCGTTCGTTCGCCCTATGCTTCCTAGGTATCCCAGGTTGTTACTGGTTGATCCGGTATACGATGTAGAGTACCGATTACGTTTTTGTCTGTCTCGAACCTTGCTTGATGCTTCAATCGATGCTGCAACCGATGCTCCAACTCATATATGCGATGCCCGTTTGACAGAGGAATGAACCCTTTTTGCTTTTCTTGTGGTTTTATCGTGCATTACCGCCAGGAGCGAGGGTTTACTTGACACCTGCATCCTGCATTCCTGCATGGCTGCACTATATTGATCTCAGCATGCCCTTATCATTGGTCGCAGTTGGACATTCTACAATGTTACGCGCATGCAGAGGATACTTTAAGGGAAGAGAAGGAGTTACAGTGGTCTCTGATGATTTGGAAAGTATCAACTTGAAGACAGGGTCCAGCTATACCGGGATTGATGTATGTGTTTGAACCCCTCTCCCCTCCTCATCCACCCATCCACCCATCCACTTATCCAACCACCCATCCGAATCCGGTGCATGCACGCATGGAGGGGTGAAGTAGTAGCAGTCAAGCAATGAGGCAACGCAATCAATAACCTTGATGGGGACCATGGAATACTAACGGCACCAACAGTACCAACCATAACCTAAAGCAAGATGAAAGTGGTAAAGCCACGGTGGTCGGATGGTCTAAGACTTCTCACTTCGTACTTCCCCAAAATGATTGGGAACGAATGGATTACGATGATGTATATTTTTATGGCCCTTTTATGGATTTCGGAGCTTTCGTCAGCGTGTCATAGGCTGATTGATCGACCCTGAAGATCTGGTTTCTTAATTCTGGATTCACCATGTAATCTGTCTGAGACTTGGGGTTTCGAGCGTCAAGAGTCAAGACCCAGAGAGATGTAGGCTTTCAGTAAGTTCAGTTTGAGATATACTTCGTATGGAATACCAAGTAGACAGAATTGCTTACGGCTACCGATGAAGAGATTCCCCTGAATTTTGATTGTATCGTAAGAGATAGAGAAGCTTTGATGTCATAGGGACTAACTATATCATCATACGTAGGTAGATACTAGGTAATATAGTGATAATGGAGGGGGTTTGAGAGTTTCGGAACCGCACATTTCATGCTTGATGTTTTAACTTTGCCCCTCCATAGCTGTGTTGTACAAATGCAAATGGGAGCTTTACCCTTGCTACCACGAGTACAAGGACTTATTACTTTACATAGTAACCTGTGAGTTTATGTATATCGTAGACTCTAGAATGTGCTTCCATATCATTCTGTCTTCTACCGGTATTAAAACAAAGTAGATTTCATGACATGCATTGATAGCTATCAAATTAAGTATTCAATAAGACAAATGATACATACTTGACGTAGCTAGATGTAAGACAAAGTAAGGATGAATAGGTAGGGAGCATTGGATTCGAGATTTGGGCATAACCTTACGTGGGGAAGAATGGTCCTCTCACTGCCACTGCCACTGCCACTGCCACTGCCACTGCCATCCTACCGAAACAACGGCATGTCAATTCATCCAACCATCCATTCATCCATCCATTCAGCAGTACCTACCTATCTATACACGGTTGGCCGGCTCTCGTAGCAAACAAGTCCTTCTTGCCAAACAAGCTTTTGATTTGATGATTCCATTACATTCTTTTGTAAGCCACGCAAGCCGTGTAACCACTAAACTATTGGAAGAACTTGACACTTGTACTTGTCTGTGAGTGCCCGGTAGATTGTGGGTTGAGTATTAGTTTCATGCAATTTGTGGTTCAATATGATACCCTGAAAAGGTGCTGCCATCAAAAAACAAGATCAAAGCAAGATTAGGTATGAGGTACGAGGTACGAGGTATCAGTTAGAATGACTAGGAATCACCATGACCATAGACAATAAAGGGGGAAGCGGTATGGCCCCGACCAAGATATTCATTCTCCTTGAACGTCTACTCGTACAACTTTGGTTAGAATCCATATTCTGTCTGTACTTGAGTGCGATACACTCATTCATGTTACCTATAAGCGGGGCTTGATACTTAATGGAATAAAACGGCGAATCACATATTACTCTATTTGGTTAAGAGGTACTAGGTAAATAGTATGTGGATGTGAATGTATGAAATCCATAAAGGTATAGTCAAAGAGGGGTGAAGGTTCGACGGTAACACTTCCATCTATTTAAACCCCTCGCATCTCCCCTCCTCAAGCCCTCTCTTCTCCTTTCTCATCAACAATTACAACTCTACATCTCTACATAACTTCAATCTACAACTATATACCACACTCTTCAACTCTTTCAACTTTTACCAAATAAATCTATCAAAATGGTTTTCGGCTGGGGTACGTCTCTCACCTTCGCTCTGATACTTCACGCAACATGACCATGCTCATACTAACATACCATTCCACTTAGGCGAATCTCAAGAACACTACGACCAATATCAAAACCAAGACACTGCCAGTCTCGGTCATGAGGTTCTCGCAGGAGGTGCTGGTTTTGCCGCCATGAAGATGTTCGAGGACAGACAACGCAAGGAGGGTATGTTTGAAGCCTCACTTCTTAACCTTCATTAAGTCAATGTACTAACTTGATTACGTTCTATAGGAAAGCCAGTCTCCCATGCTTTTGCTAAGGAGCTCATCGCCGGTTTCGCCTCTGCTGAAGTCGACAAGTTGGCCGAGACCAAGGGCGAGGACTGGGTCCGTGAGCACAGAATGAGAGAAAAGTCAGAGGAACAAGCCAATCATTTATATGACCAACATTATGGCCAGGACGATCAATACGACCCGTATGTTATCTCTCATTTACTTTTGTCATTACCCTATTGCTAACATGGCCTTTCTTACAGAAACCAACGTGGTCCCCCAGAGCACTTCAACAGCTACGACAACAACTGTTAAATTAACAATCGAGAGCATGGAATCGATCGAGGATATCAGTATGATGAATTGATGGGATTCCTGCTGTCTCAGTTAGGGGATTGCCGATGATGATGACGAATTTTATATATATAGTATGCATGGCTTTTTATGATGGACGATACCGCCTGGCAGAAGCTTAGGTTCTCCACAGAATATAGTCTCAATCGAAATAAAAGGATTTTGACCAGCAACATCGTTTTCTCTTCTTTTTTCAGTATTCAAACACTGATCAGCTTGTGTGATGCGTCGACGATCATTGATGTGAAGATATACCAGGTGCATTCCAGTGATGGATCAACTGACATGACGTTGATGTTGAGGGTACATGTCTCGATTGTGAGATCTTATCTGTTGGTTCAGGTACAGTGCATACTTGGCGATGTGGATTAAGGCTATCGCCAAGACTAGGTATCGGTGTAGCTCAATATTGGAGAGGCTGTACATCTAAGACAACAATAGATAATCGAGTACAATAATCACCACATCCCATCTTTGACTTCAATTGACTCTCAACTCTCTTATTACAGTTACTGTTCGGAATTTATGTACTAGGTAGGTAGGTATGGATACTCCATTTAGAATCAATTCTACATTAATCACATCTCTCCCATCAAATAATAACTCACATTAACGATCCCTGCCTACTCAGATTTAATACCGCTTCACACTCACTATATTCGCCATCGCTCTGTCTAAAAGCAAACGACCCGCTGCTCATCACTCCCTCTCTTCCCGGTATCTTTACTTGCTGTTGAAACCGCAGACATCAATATAATCAATCTCTCCGGAAAGAACAACGACACAATGGTTAGAAATAAGCCGTCAAGCGCCTCTCTTCACAAATCTGCCATGGAGAAACAGACTGCTTCTGACGAGAAGGTTACCCAGGAGCTGTTGATGAGTGAATTCGCCAAAATGAAATTGGCCGTTTCTAAACCTAGCGACCCGAATATCAGGGAGTCTTTCACAACCCGTGAAATTCTACCAATTCGTTCCCTTGGGGGCGATTCATGGGGCCCTCCAGGTTCCATCGAATCAGAAGAGCGCTTAGAACAGGAGAAGATCGAGACACTCTTCGAGAAGATGAGAAAATCTTACCAATTTCCATCCGCCCAGACGGAAATCAATGCTACGAGTGGCGCACAAACTTTGTTTGAGGCATTTTACTCACCTAATGATTCTCTTATTCCTCGCAATCTAGATACCAAAGCGCCCAGTGCTGCAAAGCATGCAACCATTCTCAAAGATCCTGAAGAATACGCAGCACCGTTCATTAACTTCATGACGGATAATCCAACAGTTTGGCATGCTATTCAATATTGGGAGAACAAGTTGGAGGACGCTGGGTTTACCAAGGTTAGTGCAACTCTTAATCATTTTGATTTTTTACATTTGATGTCAAATGCACACCTGAATTTAGGAAGCACAATGCTAATGATATCTTGTTTATAGCTCTCTCCGCGTGATTCATGGAACGGCAAGCTTGAGTCCAACGGAAAATACTACGTGAACCGCAATGGAACATCCTTGATTGCATTTTCCGTGGGTGGCGCATATAAATCTGGAATTGGAATAGCAATGGTTGCCGCACACTCTGATTCTCTCACAGCTCGTCTAAAGCCCATCAGCACCAAACACAATAAAGCTGGATTTGTACAGCTCGGAGTTGCTCCTTATGCTGGCGCATTAAATGAAACATGGTGGGATAGAGATCTTGGTATTGGTGGTAGAGTTTTGGTCAAGGATGAGAAAACTGGATACATTTCTCAAAAATTGGTCAAACTGGGTTGGCCAATTGCACGCATTCCAACTCTAGCTCCCCATTTTGGTGTTGGAATGTTTGGTCAGAATAACACGGAAACACAACTCGTACCAATCATTGGTCTCGACAATTCCGATATTGAATCTTCGGCTTCATCCTCATCATCATCCGAGCAATTCCAAACATCAAACATATCCGGTGCAAAATCTTCATTTGTCTCCACCCAACCACCGAGACTTGTCAATCTTATTGCCAAAGAATTGGGCATTGAAAATAAAGAAACCATCGTCAATTGGGAACTCGAACTCTTCGATACCCAGCCATCTCAACTCGGTGGGCTCGACAAGGAATTTATTTTCTCAGGACGTATTGATGATAAAGTTTGCTCCTGGTCTTCCATCGAGGCATTGCTCTCCAACTCTTCCTCTGAAGATTCCAAATCATCTGGTATTATATCCATGGTTGCTCTTTTCGATGATGAAGAGATTGGCTCGCTATTGCGTCAGGGTGCAAGGGGTAATTTCCTCCCCGGAACAATCGAACGTATCGTGGAGTGCTTCAATCATTCCACATATAGCCCCAATATTCTGATGGAAACCTATGCCAAGTCCTTCCTCGTCTCCTTCGATGTTACACATGCTACAAATCCTAATTTCTTGGAAAAATACCTCGAGAATCATTGTCCTAGACTCAATGTAGGATTGACGGTTGAAGCAGATAGCAATGGACATACCACTACGGATTCTGTCTCAACAGCTATTTTCCAGAGATTGGCGGAGAAATGCGGACAAAAGCTGCAAACTTTCATGATTAGAAATGATTCTAGATCGGGAGGTACAGTAGGACCGATGTTGAGTTCTGCAATGGGCGTTAGAGCTATTGATGTCGGAATCCCCCAGCTTAGTATGCATAGTATCAGAGCTACTACAGTATCTAAGGATCCCGGGTTGGGTGCTAAGATGATTGAGGGAGTTTTCGCAGGGTGGGAAAGTGTTGACGAGGAGATTGCCGGAGGTAAAGGATGGTAGATATGTTTGTTTTGTGAACTGATTATTTAAGAAGGCTACTCGAGTATGGTATAGTATGGAACGGTGCAAGATTGGGCATCGGTACTTCATAAGGATGCGTCATGATACAAGCTGTGCACATATTAAGGGGCACTGTTGAGGGGAGTGAATGGAGGGATTTCATATCATCTCATGTCACATATATAATACATAGATAGATCATAGCATGCGCTTGCTAGCTTATTAGCATACTATAACGGTTTGATTATGGCTCTATATATGAATCTTGATGCTTGTTGCTACTGGACTTATTTCAATGAGATTAATGAAATTGTGGGATATGACGGAATCAGCTTACGAGATTAAGTCTCCTCTTGAACGAGTATTGGATATTCAACGATGGACTATGTTTTAGAAAGTGAGCGAATCAATACCAGCTAAATTTTGAGGGCAAACATGTCCACGGGTGTCTGAACTTACGATTCGTATGAGGTATAAGCAACTTATATTCGTTTTTCCTCTACACACAGACGTAGAATAGCACCTCAGGCAAGTACTGGAATGGCGAGGATGGCGAAGGTGTGGTTTGTAATGAGCTTGGCATCAATGGGATTTGAGTAAGCTTTTAAGGTATTTGAAGATTTTTGGGTTTTGCATACTTGAAATCAAATACCACAGGTTGTGGAGTGGTAAGAGATTTCAGTGGACAAACCTTCCACAGATATGAATTGGATTAAGGTGCCGATAGAGATACGGGGATGCGGAGGAAATTTAGAAGATGGAGCTTGGATTCAAGTAAGTGTTGAGAGCTGGTATGAGGAGGTTCTGGGTTTGCAGTCTGGGTCTATTTTGAACTAATTCCCGTAGCCTATAGTGGAAATCTACTGGAAATACTGAGGTGAATGAATTGATCTCATATAGATAACGAAAAAAAGTATATTGCTTTGAATGGAGAAAGAATTCAACGAATGATTAAAAGAAGGGGGGATCTCCTGTCTAAGATACTTTCATAAACTAATTGCAAGATTGGCAATACAGTATAAGAGCAGGGTTAGGCAAAGACCACGTCTGAGATACTTGTGCTCATGCATCTAGACCGGGAGCGCTTGATCGCTGCGCTTTTTCAAGCAAAGGATAGAATACGAGGAGTTGATCTCGTTGTCTTGGATAGAGATTCCGATCGACATCATAAAAGGACGAATTCCGGTAGACTTTGTCCAAATTTTTGAGATTTCTCGATGTCATTCTTGTAATTTTCTACGTTCAATATCAGTTTCTCTAGAGCCTAGTTATCCGACTTTTTCGGAGGGAGGAACTGCCACTTTGAATCTATGTCCAGTGGATGTACATCTGTCTATCAAAAGACCGAAGTATGTTTTCACTTTTCGCTGAATATAGGAAGATCATAGGGTTGTTATAGGAAAATTGATTTGATTAATTGTCACAACAGTTCGAGCCGTCCATCACGTATCATTTGAGGCTTAGCGATGATTCTTTGTTGCTATTCCAACGTATGGAGTTCTCAAGCGAATCTATGACTCGCATTTTGCTGATTGAGTTAATCTTCAGTGTGCATCTGCTGGTTATTTGGGTAAAAATGATTGGTTGGATGCTCAAATAACGATTCTCGCCAATGTCTTAATGTCATGTAGCATGAAAGCTCGGCGGGTCTGGGAGTACGGGGGGTTTCCGTCCGCCAGATTAGTTCAGTGAAAGACCTCGTTCCAGGCGCTCCTTCTCACAACTGTCGGAACAAAGAGAGCGAACTCGCAGTCATATATGGGGGTTTGGATATACAGGGGGCAAGGCAATCATGAAGTCAAGATTTCACCGACTGATGAGCACCAAGACAGAATTTCGTCTTCATCTGGCAGTTCGTGATAACTACATATATATGGCCAATCCTTCATACTGCAAGAGATATTTCACCACAAACAAATGCTATCGTGGCGACACCAGTGGTCATTTTTCAGCTGGTCGACAGACATTAAACACACTTCATTCACTAGCATCTAATTTCGAAAACAGGCGAATGATAAGATGTAAGATGTGACATTGATAAATCTAACCAGCAAATGGAGTTGGTTTGAGAGGTGAATATCATGGAACTGACTAGCATGGTACATGCTGGTCATATCTGCAGAAACTAAAGCCATTATTTATGCTTGCTTGTATTGTAACGAGATTGCTGATGCAGCAGACTCTTCCCCGCTCACCCAGACTACTGATATTGTCAGTTATATACTTTTCATTATCTGTGCGAACACTCCGAAGTCGTGGAAAATCAATGGACAGTATTACTCTTGCCTGGTCTTGCTTTAACAATCGGAGTTTTTGAATGTCGCCATGGGATTTCTATCAACAGTCCAATAATTCGGAAAAGCGGGAGAAACTTTGAGCATCTTGAGAGAAGTAGTACTTGAGCTTCTGGTTCATTTTAACAGAGAAGATGTGAGCCACTTACACTTAGCCTCTGCAATCAAGGTGAAAGCGAAGTCATGGTTCCTGCTCACTATGATCAGAATTAGTGATTTGAATCATAAATTGAATGTAGCCTCCGCGATCTATCCGGTACCAGTAGCTAGAAGAAAATTTTCCGCATTTATCACATATAAAAGATGTTCAATGGTTCACAATGCATGAATCAAAATCGAGGAGCCTACGATCAAGTACCCCTTAGGTTGGAAAGAAGCTAAGTACTTGCCAGATTAATGCCTTCATCATACAACAAGTAACGACTTATAGGGGTCCTGGAACTTCTCCGAATAAAACCCCCCATGGTTGGTAAGAATATCGTCATGCCTTTGCAGAACAACGTCCCGAATATCTAGTTGAAATGCGCAGATGAACTACCATTCATGTTCTAACGACAGGGATCACCTGGGTAAATGAGTTGATCATGAAGTTGCCATGGGTTGTCAGATATGCAACAAAGGCAATGGAAAGCTTTCGAAGGATTGCTGATGAGGCGAATGAATCAAGTCTCTCAAGTTCAAATGAAGGGGGGATTGATTGGATGATTCGGCTAATCTGACAATTAAACACAATGATATTTTCGTCGTAAGAATCTAATGAATTGATCCGACAGGTCTACAAGACACTGACTATAATCGAGAAATTCAGTGCTTGGCGATAGCTTTGAATGTACAGAGTGTTGTGGTGATCAGATCTTGGTGGTTCAATATTCATACGATGATACTTCACCGATCCGTGTAACAATCAGATTATTCCATTCCAACGATAGTCGGAGAACTTCATCACGTCCGTATTCCATCAATTAACGTTTGTGATCAGCAAACCTTAAATTCTTGGGTAACCTTACGATTTGCAACAAAGTAGTCCTCCCTTTAAATCTACCAATTATCCGGGTCGTGCACATGATCGTCGACGTGTTAATGAAGTACACGTGCTATAATGTGGCACCCTAACTCTAAACTCAAAACTCAAAAATGCAATGACCACTCACACCGGACGATGGAAAAATGAAAGAAGCAATGGAAAATCTCACTGCTTCCATGGAAACTGAGATGTGCAACAAAATCAGGATGATCTATATTAAAGATTAAAGTAGGAAGTAGTGTGTATATTCTGATTTGAGAAAACAAACAAGCGAGGTATTCACAATCGAAAGCAGTGCATAAGCCTGATGGGGACTTTCAGGTAAAATCGTTGAGATCGAAACTTACGCAAGTATTGATGGTAAGGGGGAAGTGATTGAGACGATCCGATTCCAGTGGGGTAATTTGGTTGAGGTGCTGAATGTTCCAAGAATTCTGGATATCATGATGCGGGTGCTGGTGCTATTGAGAGCACGTAAGAACAAAGCAGGCAGAGAATATGTGTAGATCCAGAAACTACCTCCACGTATTTCCAATTGAGAATCCCTTCATGCCATGAGAGACTAACTCCAATGAT
Source organism: Botryotinia narcissicola (assembly GCA_004786225.1). Taxonomy (NCBI): domain Eukaryota; kingdom Fungi; phylum Ascomycota; class Leotiomycetes; order Helotiales; family Sclerotiniaceae; genus Botryotinia; species Botryotinia narcissicola. Next base: position 6,021 of record PQXJ01000349.1, on the reverse strand, counting down.
AAGAGGTTGGGGCATATCAAGATATCTTGAATAGTTGATATGTGATTTCACTTCAACGAAAATTGAGGAAATAATTCCTGAGCACCCAAATCTAAATCACTGAGGGGGTGGTTACCTTTGGTATGAACATGAAGCATTGGCTGTCTTTACTTTAGTCCATTCTTGTCAATTGCCCCTATTGACCCTTGGCAAATAATTCGATATGCAACAATAATAATTTTCTGTGACTTTCAATGTCTAATAGTGGGTAGTTGTAGCTGCAATAGGGAGTACGGGAAGTGTGTAAATTCGGCTGGGTCCAATTTTGTCTTCCGAATGGTCATGTAAGACATGCTTGTGTTGGTAATTGGAGCTCTGAATTATTGCCAAGTGTAGATCTGAAAATGCCCAGATGTTGAGATATGCAACATTTCGATCTTTTCCGGTACATCATAAGCTGTCTCTATACCAAGCTGAATGGGGCATCTTGGGTCTTTGGCCATTTTTGTGTTTGATTTGGGAGTCCAACTGAAACCAGCGCTGAAGTAGTTGTGAATTTTGGTGTATGTTTTGATTTTCTCAGTGAAATGATGACTGTTTCGGATGAACTCAGAAAGAGAACATTTTTGTCGTTGTGTTGTAATAGAAAGTACCGTCGAAAGATTTATCTGCCCTGACCTCAAGCTCTAGTCAATCAATTCCCGAGGCCGTTTTGGGGTTGAGTAGCGAAGCGTTACGTTGAGAATTGAGATGTGCAACATTGACGGTCGCTCTTGAACATCAATGCCATTCCGGAAGAATTATGGCTTGAAATCCGAGACCTCGAGGAGCTAGTGGATGTAACATCATAAAACTTGTTGGCCGAATTGAAATGTTGAGAATTGAGATACGCAACAAGTCTATCCTTCTTTCTCACTGTTGCACTGTTGCATTATGGTACTGTTGTTATAATGAATGTCAATTTGTTGTCAGGATGAATGAAACTTGCTTTAGGATGGAACATAAGCGTGGCGTGCTTACTAACATTTGGATGACTAAGACCATCCTCAGCAAATGGAAAACAATCCCGAACATGGAACTTGATCATGAAACTCGATCAGTTGAAATGACTTTGGTATAACGGACAGAATAACGAGTTTCTTTTCTTATTATTCATTTTGGATTGTAGAAGCTATAATTATGAGATTATGATATCGGTTCAACACCCACAAAGCCCGAGAGCCAAGCCAAAATATGACAATTTAGGTTCCCACTAGTCACAGACATGCGCGAGTCATCGACCTCTCCCATCAAAAGTATTATTGTGATCTTTTCCCAGATGTCCAAGGATGATGCCTGGCAATGTGATTCGTTTATGGACAAACGGGTGTGAAACCGGCTGAAGAGGAGAAGTTTTTGATATGGAAGCTTTGATGTCATCTATGACCATCTAGTATTGGATTTAGTTTAGATGACAGCAGACTAGAACCAAGCACTGAACCTCTGAAAGAAATATGTTCTATCACGACGATCTCATATCTCAGCCTTCTTTGGATATGGCTCGGCTACAGTAGTTGTTCGTAAGCCTCCCCAGGTTTTAGTACTCAGCCGCTAATGTCGAAAATATCACATTTCGGCGATCCTTCATGAATTATTTTCAACCACTCACCTGCAGTATTGGTCTTCCAGAATCCACGGGAATACTGACAAGTTCGGAAAGTATGCCCGTCTCCGTTCTAGATGTGCAACAAAGTCTAAGTGGTGGTTTAGAGAACAAGACCATCGTGCTCTATGATCTCGGATTTGATCCAGTTGACCGTTGGGTTGGCGAACGTTGGCGACGCATATATGCTAAAGCATATGAGCCTCAATAATATGGGTAGTTTTTCCTCGTTCGTTTTCATGGGCGAGTCCATCCTAGCGTACACCTAAGATGGTGGGGCTTCAAAAAGGTTTTCCCCTTATACCACGACTCGTGGCAGTCGTGATAACTTTATAATTAATACCATTTTGCATGGTGGCAAGTCAGCTCTACTCACTAACAATTTCCAAAGGCAAACGTGGCAGCTAGCCTCGCTCATTTCTGCCATATTGGGTGTACCCCTTCTCGGACATGCTTCTTCTTGTGGAATATTAAGATCGTATGTGGACATACATCCGCAACAGCAACAATTCATGCAATATTTGTTGCATGTCTATCGCTCAGAATTTCCTCTCATCAACTGTTACCATATCTCAACAAGAGAGAGTATACAGTTCATATCTATATTATGCACAATTGTTGCACATCTCATCTTTGCGTCTTGTCTGTCAATTATGCGGGTCATACCCGTTGGCCATGCATTCTAAATTAAGATCCCATGACAAACGCCATGGCGGAGACCGCCGACTGCACATTTACGACTGACTCACGGGCACGAATTGTCGTACCATTTTAACTCCACCTCTAATCCAACACAACGGAGTTCCTTTCACAGTATTAAAGTTTTGCGCCGCAGAAAGCGTTGTATTGGTTCATCCGTCCATGAAATCATTTTGTTGCACGTCTAACAACTGAGTCTGAGTCGTGGTGAGGATGCACGCCGCGCTGAGCTTTGTACACATCGGTGGATACTTGTACTCGCGCCATCTTACCCCGAGTTCTGTCTCTAAATTGTGGAAACATTGCGGACATCCCCGACTTCTAGAAGCGCAGCATAGAAAAAGACCCTTTGTTGCATACCTGAACATTGACTCGTACCTTTGATTGTGGGTATAATCTCCTTCTGGCCTCTTCGTATTCGAACCGCCAGATGGAACCTTGGTTTCATTGCATATCTGAAATTTCATATGTTGACTCGCAGGTCTTTCTGGTGGAGACTTTCGTGGAATCTGAATGTTTGTTGCATGTCTGAAATATTGAATGTTGACTCGCAGTTCTTTCTGGTGAAGACTTTTGAATATTTTGAATTTTTGTTGCATGTCTCAATTTTTGACGTTGACTCGTTCTCTTGTTTGCATTGGGGGCTTCAATATATCTTGACAATATAGAAGATATTTGTTGCACATCTCATTTTTGCAAGTTGACTCGTAGTATTCCTTTCATTCATCGAGGTAATTTCAAGCACAAGGATAGAGGGAGAGGGGTTTACCCACATTCTGCAAATTACATCTTGAGAGTGAGTAAGATCAGTTCAGTGCGGAAACTCCATGTTTGATTGACATGAAGACATTCATATTCTATTTCCATCTTGCTCAATGTGTAAATGCATGTTGTCGCCCTATAAGTACTCTTATACGTCTCCCAACCCTGGCTTTATCTTCCCTTTTCATGTATCATCTTCCATAGATTTATATTCTCAACTTCCAATTATAAATTCAATTCGCTATATGATGGTCAACACGGGGACCTTCCATCCTGATGATGGCCTGTTTCAGTTGTTATCTCTTCTTTCAACTCATCTCTGATCATATATGGGCTATCCCTTCGTTACATTGAGCTCTATTGAACATTCCATGATTTTACCCCTGGGTTGGCGCTTGCGAACCAACCACTGAGCTCAACAATCCAAGCAGAATCTAAAGTTTGATGCATCTCGCGCCCGTTCGATGGAAAAGATCGACTATAACCTCGTATTCGAGTCAATATCTCGATGTTTGAGACTGAAGCAGGCAATGGACCCCTTCTGTTTCGAGAATACGTGCTTGCTATTTCTTTTCCTTGAGTTTTCTACATAATTTAATGAGCCACTTCACTTGTGATCATGGTTTTTAGAATGCCCTCCTTGACTAAGAACGTGGGGAAGATACAGTGATGTTCATAATTCACTCACTTGTGCATTATAATCTTGAGGTAGTCTCTCACGATCATTCTCTAGTCATAAATAGTCAGTACACATCCAGGGTAAAAGTGCAATATATTTTATACAATGTGTTTTCTTGGTTCAAATCGTGGCGTTACATCTGGCTTAGTTGCAACAGAATATCTTTCCAAATGGTCTCGCGATATCAAGAAGATTCCATCTAAACTGTCATGAGTTCCATCTGTATTGTCTCCTTGTCATGACAACAAGAAGAATCTTGGATTTGGATTCCAAGACGTGAACTCAAGATCGTCATTATTACCACGGTGCGAGACGGCGAGGTAGCATCCAACACTGCTAGAGTTGACCAGTCGCTGCATCTTTAAGTCGACAGCAAGGTACAATTGGGCCATTGTTTTTGTTGTTCTCTTTTTTTGCTGAGCCCACTTACTGAGATATCTTCCATTCTTGATGAATCAAAGACAAGCTTTACACAAATTCCTGTCATCGAACAATCTTGTTACCCTAGGGGATGATTCTTGAAAACCTATCCCAGCCATGAGAATCCAAGTGTCGTTGTCGCATATACAGTATTAATGGCTCGCTGCTCCTGAATGAGATTCATTTTGTAACACATAAATATCACGCAAGTGGCTCTTCAAAGACCAAGTGGTAGAACCTTTCACACGAGTACATGTAGGTCTTTCGAAAGGAAATCGACATGGAATTGGTTTAAAGAGCTCAAATAAGCATCTCCCGAGTACCAGGTAGCCAGTCTCAAAGATTACCAACGCCAATTGGATTGGCGAATTGAGTGGCTTCTTAAATGTTCCTCCGAAATCGTACCTGCATTGATGTGATATTTTAAGCTTAAACTCATGAGCATTAATACATCCCATCACTCATTGTACTCTCTTGGCGACATGGCGGCGCTCTTGGCTCACACTTAATCATCAATACTGAAGGCTGAGCCGCAACGCAAATACATCTGGGGGAAAACTTGGCATAAGCTTACTACATATCGATCAAATTATCATCCCAATTCAAAGAGCTGATGATTTGGATAGCCTATGGAATAGACTCAGATTAACATAATTTAAAAATCATTTCGCTGACTATTTCAAGCGGTTTTGGAGATTGTCTCATTACTTTTCAGACCCCAAGTGATAGAATGATTGAAAGGATGAAAATAGTCGAATAGCCTACCCAATCATCAGCCTCTCAGCATTCTATCACGTAATCATCTAGATTTGGATATAGGCGCTTGGCTTGTCTTTGAGCAGGGCTATGAGCACTCTCCATGTGTAGAACACCAGAAATGGCGCTTTAGAAGTTCTTAGGGCTGCTAACGCCAGCCAAGGTTAACATCATGTGTGCGATGTATCTTGAGCCAAATGCAAACTTTTGACGCTTTTGATACATTTCTAAGCTGATATATCAAATCCTTCTTGTGAGTAATGATCTTGGCATCTTGGATTCTGGCAAGTTGTCATGAAAGGAGCTCCAAAAATTCGAGGATATAAAGTGTGCATAAATCGCTGTCAATTTGAGTCTTCATTTTACAGAACGCATATCTGTTCGCATATCTTTCTTTGGTATTTTCTCCATTAACTTTTCTATTCCTTTTTTTCTCCTTATTTCCTTGATTGAAAACACATTCTTTCAATTTCCTTCTCTCCTTCATTCTCCAAAATCTTTCTTTCCTCTTCTTTCCAATAACTTAAAAATGCATTCTTCCAAATCCCAGGCCATCCTCAGTCTTCTCTTCTCCCAAGTCTTCACGACCACCGCCTCTCCCGCCCCCATAGAAGTCCGCGAAGCACTCCCTCCCGTCCCCTCCAACTTCAACCCCGGAGTCTTCGCCATCCAGCCCAACAATGGCGGCGGCGCCTCCGACAACTGCGGTAACGGCCCCATCACTCTCAACCGCGACACATGGGCATCCCACAACATGGACCAACTAATCTGCGACATGTTCTCTACTGGGATGAGCGATCCCAATTTCGATTTCCACCAAGCATTCGGCAACCGCTACAATGTCGATTTTTACTGTCCCAACAGTTTCGATAACTGCGACACCACCCCCGCAAGCTGCAGCGCGCTGAGCGGAACAACCGCAGAGAAGGAACAGGGTTGGTTGGGAATCAAAGCAATGATGAATGTGCAGCAGATGTATCTGCAATGGGAAAAAGTCATGAGCAATTCGCTTGATACGCTTACGCAGACTAGTGCGGATTTTCAATCTGTACGTTTTTTCGAATTCTTCCCTTTCATAATGGAA
>PQXJ01000348.1:0-40001 GCA_004786225.1 Botryotinia narcissicola | reverse complement strand
GGGTTGGAGCGGGGAGAAAGAGAGAGAGGTTTGGGGAGTTTGAAAAATGGTGGGAACTGAATTTATGTGTACTTTTGTTTAGTTTTTAAAGTGGTGGCTTCAAAGTTGAAAACAGAAATTTAGGAGGTTTAGGGGGGGTGGGGAGATGGAATGAAGGGGCAGGGGTAAGAGGGTTAGAGGGGTGGAGGATTGAGGTGGATTAGGATAAATAAATAGATTGGGGGAGTGGGGGACTGGGTGATGAGATTTGGGAGGAGGGGGTGGATTATCTTGGATATTTTTCTTTTCTTTTGTCTTATTTTGAGACTTGGATATGCAGAGGGAAGAAGTGAGAGGAGAGTGGAGGAGTGTTTTTATTTCTTTTTGAAAAGATGAACTAATTTTTTGGGATGATAGGTGTGTATATGGATCGTGGGCGTTGGTATCGGCTTGAGAGGTATTATCCGGATGAGGAACTAGATGAGGAACTAGATGAGGATGAGGAAATGAATGGGAACGAAGAAGACATACAACCTGCACCCCTTGCTCAGCAAGTGGAAGGAGTTCACTTGAATCAACCTTTACATCCAGGAGCTCGTCGACATCCTGAATATGCGGGAGCGGTGAATCCAGGTGAGGGGAGGCTGGCTATGGGTATGGTTCCGGGTGGGTTTTTAATTCCTGTTCTTGTTCCTGCTGATGCTCCGGTTCCTGCTCCTGCTCAAGTTCAAGTTCAAGTTCAAGTACCTAACCCGGAACCAATACCAAAACTCAGAAATCGACATTTGATTGAGAATTTGCAGGAACTGATCAGAGAGGCTGGTGCTGGTCAGAATGGGGAATTGGCGGGACGAATGGGTGAGGTATCGGAGGATGAGGATGAAGAGGATGGTGGGGATTGGAATGGGAATTGAAAGGAGAAGCTTCCTATTCCACAAGTACCTCAGGTACCGCGTGTTGTTGCGAGAAATGGAGATGAGAGAGATGCAAGGGGAAGAGATGGGATGATGTGGGAGATGGCAGAGATGGCAGAGATGTATCGTGTGCGAAATGCAGAGAGGATGAGGGCGAGGGGGGTTGAGCCACACAGGCAGTTTGGAGATGAACGAGATGGGCTGGGTGGGGATAGAGAGGAGTTTGGGAATCTGGCGCGGCGGGGTGCTGAGGAGATGGGTGATGAAGATGGGGAGGGACAGGGAGAGGGTGGGGGAGAAGGGGATCCCTTGAAATATGTACGACAACTTCGTGAGAGGTATGGTTATGGTTCAGGGGGTGAGGATGGGGAGGAGGGTTGGAATGGAAATGGGAATGGGAATGCATATGGAAATCAGAATCAGAATCTTCTTCTTCCAAATCCTGTCGTACGGAATGGAGATGTAGATGTAATTGCAGATGCGGCTGCAGAGAGGGAGAGGGGGAGGGAGATGGAGAGAATTCGAGATGAAGAAAGAGAAATCCATGAAAATGCTCGACGATTTTATGAACGCTATCGATTGCGGGGTGAGAATGGTATTGGGAATGGAAATAGAGATGGAGATGAGAATTACAATAACCAGTTTCCCAATTATCCTCCTCAACCGCAACTTCGTCCTCAATCTCCGGTCGCTGGACCCCCTCGTCTGGAAATTGGAGATTTGGGGGAAATTAGAGGGATTGTGGAGAATTTCCCTGCTCCTGCTCCTCCTGTTCCTCCTGCTCCCTTTAGGTATCAGCCTGAAAATCGATTGGGGAGAAGAGCGGATTTGGTTGATGGTGGGGTTAATGCTTTTGGAGGTGCAGGTGCAGGTGCAGGTGGAGGTCAAGTTCAAGGTGCAGGCCGAGGTGTAGAAGCGCGTTATCCTCCTCTTGGTAGGATTGAGTATGGTGTCTGGAGACCGATGCATTTTCCTCCTGATTTTGATTGGGACCAGAGTGCTGGCTGGAGAGAAATAAAGAGGAGAAGGGAGATGATTAAGGGGATTCCGATGCCCGAGGAGGATGTTTTTAGTGATGAGGAGGGTGGGGTGGATGGGAAAGGGGAGGGGAAGTGAGGGAGGGATTGCATGATTTGGAGATGGGGGTTGAGATTGGGAAAATGGAAATTGGTTCGAGATATTTGCACAAGTTGGCTGGGGCTTGGGAGGATCTTGGTCTCTTGCTTGTCTCTTGCTTGGTCTTTTGCTTAGTCTCGCCTTAACTCTCTTTCTACAAATATAGCGTTTTAAATTACTGTACCTCAATCCGTCTAGTTCTTCATCTTCATTGTAGTCCTCCCAGTCGCTGTAGTCGGTTGTTAGATGGGGAATTTCATGTCTTTCTAGAGTAGATGGGTAGATGGGATGGGTGAATTGGGTGAATTGATTAATGGATTAATCGGCAGGCAGGCAGGCAGGCAGATACCTAGATAAACAAATAGGTAAACGAACCAAAGAAATTCACAAAAAATTTCATTGTTCCCACTAGATCTACATCAATCATCAAGCTCAACTGAGCATTCTTTATTTTGCGAACAGCGAATAGTTTTCAGAGTGCTTTGTGAGTTGAAAGTTAAAAATAAATTGAGCCTATTGCATTACATTAATCTAAAATCCATTCACTCGTAGACGAAAGACTTTTTCATTGCGGATTGTTAGTATAGAAGTACCTAGGTAGATTAGGTTGTCAAAGAAAGAAAGAAGAAATACATTTCGAGTTTTGATTCTTGATTCTTGACTTTGGATCTCGGATTTTGGATTCATATTCAATTCGATCGATATATCTATCTCGTTTGTTTATTTATTTATTTATTTATTTATTTATTGTAACGGAAGTTTATCTCGGTGGCACTATTTTATACGGTAAGATTGTGTTTTGTAGATTGTTATTCGATCTTTTTTGTTTGATAAACTAGGTTGGGTTGGGTTAGGTTGAGTTGAGGATTACTTGTTTTGCGAATAGTAGATGGGGAGTTGATGGGATGAGAAGATTTTTTGTTGGTTCACTGGATTGAACGATTGACTAACTTCTTGCGAGAATTAATCATCATCATGCCTTTCGTCTTCGACCCCGCTGCTATAATTGCTTCCCGAGGCCCTAAGACCCGCGGTGAGCAATTCGAATCGTATCGTAGACACGCGGTTCTTAGCTTGGAGCGTGTGGTCGAATTCCGTCCATATTATGAGGCTCATAAGTATGTGTTCAATGTTCAAACGGAGATGCAATCAAGAACATCCATCTCATAGTGATGAATCGGAAAGCAGAGACTTGAGTAAGTGCCCTCCCTGCGGACGACTACGCTTCCCACTAAATACATCGATAGTCAACATCACCGACGACTCCTTAGAATTCGCCGCGGCCAAGTTCGACGTATCGCAGGATGATCTACGTTTCGAATTGGAATCAATGAGGACCTTGTTTCCGCACATCCAGTACGCCAATTGGCTTTACAGACAATTCCCATATGTTCCTAAATGCTTACTCTACATGTGCGCTTTGTAAGTCCAGATCGCTTGCTCGGGTCCACTGCTTGAAAAAGTACGCTGGCTAACTCTCACTGATACCTCAGCGCTTTGGCACACGCGCTCGTCGCAGACAGCAATCCCATATCCCAGATTCTTTGGGGCGCGACTCAAAATGCAGCGTTGTATGCGGGTAGTCCTCGTTTGCGTCTCACATTACTCGTGGGCCTCGGGTTCTCGAGCCTGTGGTCTTTCACTCGGGCGTGCAAGATGGGGATTATCATCTGGTGCCGATTTTCGCTGTATGCTTTGATCAAGAAGTTTGAGGCCGATCGCTTGGATAAGCGGGATGTGCATGCTTTGGAGAGTTTTGAGTGGAGGATGTTGTGGTTTATCAATATCATGCATTCAAATTCAATTTGATAGTTGTGATCGACAAGCTTGACCAGGCGAGTGTCCGAAGATGATATAGAGAGTGTATTCAAGCTTGTTATTTTATTGTTACACAAACCACCTTTAGCATGCAAATTCGCCGCGCTAATTCGCGAGCATCTGTAGTCTGTTATGTTATTTAGAAGTGTAGAATGGTATTTCAGATAGAAATTATTATTTTCGAGAGTAACTTTCTATAAGCGTTCACTCTCCATGGAAACCTCTCCAACACGGCTGTAGGTTGATATGACCATGTCGTTGCAGGGAACAAGATGTATGTAACTTCTAATCATCTCTCACAAAAACACAGGTTGAAGGGAATGCGTATCCCGTCTCTACGTAAGCGAAAAAACAGGCGGAAATTGAGTACCTTTTGAAAGGACTTCTTTAATAGATTATAAATTCATCTCAAAAGAATTGTTAAGAGTCGAAAAAAGCAATCGAAAATTTAAGTCTTCCTTGTATTAATTATGAGCATTTTTATTCCTTAATGTTAAATTATAAAAAGATCTTAGTTGTTAAAGTTCTTTCAAATGATAGTCAATTCCCGCCTGTTTTTTTCGCTGACGTAGAGCCCGTCACACTACGATACCCGAGCCTGCAGTCCGTGTATTCGTAAGCGATCACTAGCGAATCCTCACTACCATCATCTTTCATCTCTTTTAATGACTATCTCCAACTTCTTCACGCCCATCGCAATGATCGCTATAGTCTCCCGATAGCAGCTGGCCAGAACATCATCAAACTAATGGTGTTGACTGTTATCAAGACTCAGATATCAAGCCGAAGCTTAAACTCTCGAGCCTGTCTCGTTTGTGTTGTCAGGTGTTGGTTTTTTATTGTATGCTTGATGTTATCATTACTGCGGCTCAATGCGTCTACTACGTTTCAAATCTCTAGACTGACGGATCCGCGATCGATAGGGGGGAGAATCCAAATTCGAATCCGGTGTGCTTCTTTTCAAAGTTTAAAGTTTAGATTTCGAGTTATATTATGAACTCGGTGATTCGTGCCTGGATTCGAATCACAATTTGACTCACAAGTCGGAGGAATAAATGAATAAGTACACCTAGTAGTCACATACAAGTGACTCATTTGAATTTTGATTTTGTAACTTACTTATCTATCTATGACCCATTTTCAAAGTTGATAGCGTATATCCTTGACGCGCTACTGAAAGTATCTAGGTATATCGACAATGATTCTTCTTAGTATCCTTCGGTTATATTTAATCTGGAAATAATTATTATCGTAATCAAGTATTGTATAAATATCTATTTGCGTATGTCTAGTAGTTCAAAAAGGATTTTGATTTTCTAAAAAAAATTCTATCTCAAGATTGATGTGTACTCGTTTGACTCCTCTTAAGAACTAACATAGATCTGTAATAGAAATCGAAGGAGTATAAGTCGAGACTTTCTAACTCGACCGAGTTAAATGCGAGCTCGAGGACGACGCCAACTCTCACTCGAGCATCTTTGATCCGAGATATAGAGTTAGAGTCAAACGAAAGATCTGTCGGGTAAAAATGAAGCACTCGGAATATGAGATGTTTGTACTAATGAACCTAAGTCAGTATTGAAGTATTGAGACTGCTAGCTTGATAAATATACGAGTATCTTTTGTATCTTAGAATCTTGAAACTCATCAACAAATCCAGGAACTGGAAAGCATACTCTAAATATATATTTACCAATCTATCACTCTACTCACCATCTGCTCTTCCTCTCTACAGTTCCTGCTAAGTATTCAGCAATATATATAAGATATGATTTATATTCATAGTATCTTATACAGATATACAGATATACCGACCTCCGACCTCCGACCTCCGACCTCCGACCTCCGACCTCCGACCTCCGACCTCAGACTCACCGAACCCCCCCAGTATAAAACACAATAAGATAGCACAAAGCAATCACACAGAAGCGAACCACATCATCACAATGCATTTCTTTCATCTTCAAAATCATATCATCATATAATATCATTGAGGAAACACCAAGACTTCAAACCAATCTCCCTGTTATATTTACAGTAAAAAATGGCATTCCCTCCCATCTATCTCCTTTCGTGAGAATTAGAAGGATGTTTATAGCAACGAGATGAGGAGTGAGGAGGAGTGGAGGGAGAGGAAGGGTGTTCTTCTTCTTCTTCTTCTTCTTCTTCTTCTTCTTCTTGAAAAAGGGAGAGGAAGGGGGGGTTGTTATTATTATTAAAAATCTCTTATAAGTTGGGAGTTGTGAGGTATGAGGTATGAGGTATGAGGTATAATAAATTTAGATATTCTGATATTTTTAGTGATAGGGAGTTTTCTGGAATGGGGAGTATATTGTAGGGTGGGAGCGGGAGTATATTGTAGGGTGGGAGCGGGAGTATATTGTAGGGTGGGAGTGGGAGTGGGAGTGAGAGAGGAGAGAAGGTGAGAGGGGGAGAGGGGGAGAAGGGGAGAAGATAAATGAGATAAATGAGATAAATCGAATTCAAAGATGAGAATTTATTTATATATTTATTTCATGAGAGATTGGTTGTGTGTGTATACCTTCGTAGGTACATATGTATAGATATAGATATCTGGGAGGAAGAGAGAAGGAAGGAAAGTTCTCTGTTCTACTGTGCTGTGCTGTGCTGTGCTGTGTTTCATTTCATTTCATTTCATTTTATTTCATTTCATTTCATTTCATTTCATTTCATTTCATTTTATTTCATTTCATTTCATTTCATTCATTCCATTTCGTTTTCGTGATCTAAATAGATACATGGATGGATAGATGTGAGTTTATCTATTCCATTTCATTCATTTCATCTTACATCTTGCTCGATGAAGATTCAGAGTATGAAATCGAATAACCAGCCAGTTAGCTGTAATACCTGTATATACAACATAACTCAATACCCCTCTCAACCTTTACTATTCGTACCACTCCCCCTACTCTTTGCGAATTTCTCATGCCATTTGTTTACTTTTCCCGTGGTAGTCTTTTTCGAGACTTCGGGTTCTTTTTCTCGATGCTTTTCTTGTCCGTCAATTTCTTCTTCTTTTTCGATTAGTTCGATCGTGTCGGATATACTTCCTATTCTCGTGATGCTTGGTTGGGGGGTGGAGGTGGAAGAAGGAGAAGGATAAGAAGAGTGAGTAGAGGGCGAGAGAAGCATCAGCGGATTGGAAGTATTTTTTTGGCGGAGGAGGTAGGTTTTTTTGGTGGCGGTGAAGGGGGAGGCGGAAGCGGAAGAGGGAGAAGGAGATACGAGGAGGTGTGCGTGGTGTGGGGGTTGCGGGGAGGAGGTTAGGAGGAGGCTGTGGTGGAGAGGGAATCGGATTAGTGTGTGGAAATGTTTGAAGGGAGGAGCGGAGCGGAGGAAGCTGGCTTACGTGGGAGGAACATCGGATTCTAGAAGGGTGAGGAGTTCGGGGGGTAGTTCGAGGAGTTTGAAGGGTTGCTGAGTGTGGTTTGCTGTAAAGGGGATTTCGGTTGACATTCTGGGGGTGGTGTGTGGGTGGTGGGTTGAAGAAAGATTTCCTTTTGGATGAGTGGGTGTTAGTGGTTTGAAGGTTGATGGTTTGGAAATTAGAGACTGAGGTGAGGTGAAAATTCGGGCTCGGCTTGGTGGATTGGGTATTGCACTGTCCTGTACTGTATTGAATTGAATTGATTGGAAGGTTGAGTTCACCAAAGTTTGGAAGATTCGGAATGAAAGATGGTTGATGATTGATGAATTCGGCTTTTAGATATTGAGTGATGGTTTTCGGGATTGAAGATGAGGTCCGTTATCTTATCGGAATGGTAGATATTCCGAATTTAATATTGTGAGGTAGTGTAAGTTCGAAGGATCTCTATGGAAGAATAAAATGATATTGAATTTATCTACGATATACATCTACAATATTCATCTACAATATTCATCTACAATATTCATCTACAAAATTCATCTACAATATTCATCTACAATATTCATCTCTGATAACTGCCCCTCATTCATACCTAGTATAAGATCTTCATTACCAAATACCAAAATCTCCTCTTGACCTCATTCATCCCTCGAGAATCGAGATTTACCAAATCCAATAGAAGAATATTATTCTCGAATGATCTTTTTTTTCCATTTCTTACAAGTTAGGTTTAATTTTAGTGTATGGCGTAAGAGGAGGAACGAGAGGTAACTCAAATTAAATTGATTTAATCAAAGACAACTCAGCCTTAAGTAGATCACCAACCTCTTCTTTTCTGGGTGTACGAGGAAGAAAAAAAAAGATCAAAAAATGTCAAGTGAACAATTAAATCATCAGCAAACAAACAAACAAACAAAGCTCAGCTAGACGGCGGGGTAAGTAAGTGGACTTTGGCTACTTTTTCGTGTTCCATGGGAAAGGAGTCAGAGACCAATCATCGCGTGGAGAATAAATCGAGGGGCTGGACGCGGTTACATGGGATTGATGGATTGATGGATTGATGAATGGGTGGGAGGGATGTGAATATGGATATGGATATGGATGTTATACAATCCTATATCCTCTCTCCCTACTATGATTCTTTTTATAGAGACAAGAGAAGAAAAAAGAAGAGAGAGATAGCGAGATAATAAAGATAATAAAGATAACAATCAAAAGATCAAGGAACAACGATGAATAACCATGAATCCAACGACACAAATGTATTCTGCGGTTCATATACACTGTTCAATATCAATAGAACCAGCCATCATATAATATACATGTCATTTAGAATACTAAGAAGGAGATCCACAATCACTTGATAGATGTTTGAAGTGTTGTACATACATACATAGATAGATATCTACCTCCTACCTCCTACCTCCTACATATATATATACTAATATGCTCGAAATGCGCCACAACGCGTTTTTTCCTTTTTACCGTCGAAAATGTTTGAGGAACGAGGTTGATGAGGAAAGGGAGGAAAGGGAGGAAAGGGAGGAAAGGGAGGAAAGGGAGGAAAGGGAGTAAAGGGAGGAAAGGGGTGAGAGAAGGAAATAAAGAAAAGGAAGGGAAGAAAAGGAAGGGAAGAAAAGGAAGAAAAGATAGAAAAGACAAAAAAGGTAGAAACGTAGGGAAAATAGAAAAGACAGAAATGTAAAATGAATATCAAAACAATGATGATATAAACAAATAAAAGAGATTAATAAAAATACTCTATTTCTTACTGGAAAAGGTTATCTACGAGGTAACCAAACCAAATCAATACCTCATTTATTACTATATTTACTATATTTTGAATTTTGAACTTTGCATTTTGCATTTTACTTTATTACGCCGGCCTTCTTAATTATTCTTTTCTCACCTTATCCACTCACTCAACTCAATCATCAAGTGTCATCTCTGCCGCAATGATTTGATATCACCATAATCCCCTCCACTCCACTCCACTCCCCGTACCTTACCAACCCTCCCCAAATTTTATGATACAATACTTCTGTCTGTTTGTCTGCCGGTCTCTCTGTCTCCTGTCCTCCGTCGTCTGTCTTCTATCGTCTGTCCTCTGTCCTCCATCTGCTGTCCATCTGTTTGTCTGCTTGTCGGTTTGTGCAATATCAAATACAATCAACCAGTCGGGTTCAACCAATTCTATACCACAAATCAATACCCACCACAAAATACTTTACCTTCTTTTTGATTTAGATTTGTCAAAAAAACATCATCACAATCTTTTCAATCAATCAAACAAGGCTAAGGTAATCATCTGTTCTTTTGATCTTGTGTTCTTCAACCTCTGCCAAATAATATTGAGAGAAAAGCAAGAAGGAGAAAAAGGTCACACATTTCATTCCATTCGCCATGAAGGAGGCCACACATTAAAGAGACCCACGATTTCGGAACCATACCATCCATACCATACCATTCACCCTCTCAAATCCCAATCCTAATTCAACACCTCAACAACCTCTCACATTTTCTTCTACAATGGTTCGAGTTACAGATGAGCTGGCTTTGTCCCTCGATCATCTAAACCTATTCTACGCACACGATCCTCACCTGTCAAACCTACCCGTCCTCATATATCATGGTCCTTCTACCACCACCAATTCGACCCTCAATAGTTCACGAATTCAACTGCATATCTTCACCGCTGCAGGTTTTCAATCGTACCAGCGCATAACCATTTCACCAAACTCACCGCTATACGAATCCGTGAACTATCTCCCGCGCGAGAAACAAGGAGATGAATTATGTCGCGGTCTGGCATTCGGTTTATTCAAATATTTCAAAGAGTTACCAGAGGTGGTGAAGAGTGGATTAATATTACAAGTTGCGAATACGTCAAGGAAACAAAGGCCCGGTTCGGCACCGACATTATTCGGCGAACAACATGCGGCAGATTTGGCGAGTTCGATGGTGAGGGTGGAAAATACGCCAGATGTGACGAGAGATATTGAAGCCGCTTTACGAATACAAAATATTAATTACGTGGATGTGGATTTGGTTCTGCCGCCGGGTTCGATATCACCTTTTCAAGAATTGGAGGGGGATCTGGACGAGGAAGAATATCCAGATCTAACCTTGAGGCAATATGGATCATATGCATCATTGGTCAAGGTCTTTGGAGAGGTGGCATTCCTTCCCACGTCGAAATTACGTCGAGCCCCTTCGAAACCGACATCGTTGAATCGAAGTAAATCATTTCAGAAGGATCAAAAGATGGCTTTGCGACGAGAGATGGGAGAATTGGTCGATACGGAAGAACGTTATGTGATAAAGATGCATGAATTGGTCAATCATATTGCAGATGATTTTCGAGCCAAAGCCAAAAGTCGAGCATTTGGAAGTTTCAGTCCGTCGGAAGATGATCTACAAAAGCTCTTCCCACGATGTTTGGATCGCATCCTACAAATTAATTCCACCTTCTTATCAGCGATACGAAAAGTGATGGATGAAACCGAGGAAGAAGCCATGCAAGATCTGGAAACACCAATAGTCAGCTCCACCTCATCTCGATATGGTGGCTCGGGTCGTTTGAAGGACCCTACGGGTGCACTGGCCTTTGCCAAAGTCTTACTTGAATGGTTCCCACAATTTTCCGAGAGTTACCAGCAATATATCCATGCTAGCCAGGAATTTCCACAAATCATTTCGAGCTTCATGAAGCAACCAAGTAGCTTCTCAAGTCGCGTACAAGCTACCGGGGAACAACGTTTGAGATCGGCTGTAATTGAGCCTGTCCAGAGATTACCCAGATATAGTCTCTTTATTGATAATATTGTCAATTCGCTTCCAGTGCTACATCCAGCTTTACAACCTATGTTGAAGGCTAGAGATATCATTACTTCGATATGTTCACTTGATCCACCGGCAGCTGATAAGTCACAAGTGGTGAATCGATTAAGATATTTGGTTGACGCTTGGCCTTCCACACTACATCCTCAAGGACGTCTCATCACGGCGGTTGATACGATAGAGTTACCACCTCCATATCATGTTGAAGTCGCGACAGGTAGTAGTGCAGGTCTTACCAAGGAAGGTATACTTTTACTCTTCGCTGATTGTATCGTTTTGTTGAAGAAGAATAAGGATTGTTTACAAACAGCTCGAGGTGTCATGGCGGAGATTGATAAACCTTCTGCTCAAACTATGATGGCATCAGTAACTGCAGCAGCTGGTGGTCAGAAACATCTCTATGACCTTTCTTTTACTGGCTGGCATGTTCTTGGAGATACTAGGGTTACATCATCTGATGATAATCGATGTATCTGGTTAACTTCCTTGCACGAGTTGAAAGACGCAAATATGGGACGAGATCGTAATCACGCTGCTACAGTTCGAAACTTTGTTTTACAAGGAGCTTACGAAGCCAAGGCATCGAGGTTGGGTGAGGAATTGATCAAAGCTAGACTTGAAGGAAGATTCTCGGAGGCTGAACGCGAAACCGATAGATGGAGTTTACGATCGATTAAGCCGGCCGGAATTCACATTTATTGTGCCATTTTTGCTGAAGGTGTCGACGATTTGGTTCAAGGCCGGAGAGAACCTGCTCCTGTTCGCTTAGTTGTTGATCACGAGAAAGGTACAAAGGGTGCTCCTGTGGGTCATTATGGTGTTGATATTGTAGCCAATGTCACGACATTGGCAGGAGGAGAGAAATATAGACTTGAGGTAGATGGACTTAATGATAGGGTGTATGTGGATGAAGTACTTCCGGAGTACTTGATGGTGACATTTGCAAAGAGAGGTAAGTGGGTTGTGTGTTATTTTTGAGGACTGGACTAATAATCTTAGTAACCGATTTACTTCGACTTCAACATCAAATCAGCAATCCAGCCTTATCTGCACCTTTTACCTCTTTTTACTCGAAAATCCTAAAATCTATCGACGTTTTGTGCGAGGGTGATAGATCAAAATCTTATCGACCACATTCTCCAGTCAAAATTCTTTCTAGTTTACTCAATAGTGGTTTCGGAGGTTCACCATCAACGACGAGTCTCAATGGGTTGGCATCTCCCGGTAAAATCTCTCGACCTATGATAATGGGAAAGATCCCATCATTGGAATCGCCACAAATCGTTCGAACGGGTAGTAATCGATCCTTACATTCGATCCAAGATTTCTCGGATGGTAAAGGTAGTGTTCGAGCTCCTTTTGAAGAGGGTAGACCCGTCAATCCACTTGTCCGACTGGAGGAAACTTTCACCGGTTACATTGCAGCTCTTCAATCAAGAAAGGGAAACGTTGTTGGAAAGAATTTGCGAAATAGAGGAGCTGCTGATGAATTGGCTGTCAATGCTTTATACAATACTTTTATTGAAAATCCTTTCGATACTCGAGCAGCTTCCGAAACTTCTTTCGATGTTATTTTTGTGGCATTCGAAAAGTTTCTACGATTGGCATGGAAGGAGCAAATGGGTTCTGTTATGTCACTTGATTCTCTTGATGCTTTACAAGAAAGATCCATCAAATTATTCCCTGGAGATTTCAATGAATACGTCAGATTGATATTTGGAGAAATGGCACCACAAAATCGGAGAGCATTTATTGCTATCATTAAATTATTGGCGGATCTCTTGGATGGGTGTGGCAATGATGGTGATCGTGGTTCCCTTACAGTCGCTTTTGCTGAGTTACTGGTCGTTGATGGAGAACCACATAACTACATCAATTTATTGGATCGTGTTGTCGAAGATTCCGATAAATTATTTGATGATCTGGGACCTGGACCTGGTATTGGTCTTGGAGGGGGTAGTAATTATGGTTCCGTGGCAAGTCGATCAATACATTCTGCCACCGGATCTATTACATCGAATACATCATTACGAAGAAGATTTGCCGATACTGTCTTTCGTCAAGGTAGTACCAAAGCTGATGCTGATCATCGTCCTTCAGTTTGGAGAACATTGAGTAAGACTACCCGTAGTGTTGCTACTGGAGATCAATATGCATCAAAACCATCCTTAGGAAGAGCTCATTCAATCGAATCACCAGACCGTAAAAGTCGACCGGCATCTCGTGATAGACCTACAGTCATGGGGGCATTTGATGAAAGACCTGGTAGTTCTGATTCAATTGCACCAAAATCGAGGCTTAGCACCATCGGCGCATCACCACCACCCGAAGATTCGAAGGATGATGGCACTACCAGATCATCGAAAAAGAAACGTCGAAGTTCTTTATCTGATCTGAAAAGTTTGATGGCTCAAGCAACACTTGGACCAATGACTCCATCTCCTGAACAACAACCTGCTACGATTACACCGCCAAATAAAAGAGCAAATTCTCCGCCAAGAACTCCATCACCTGTAAAGGTTCCAGCCTCTCCATTAAAGATTACGAAAATTCCAGCAAATGGTTCAATTATGGATAGAGATCGATCTTTAATGTACCGAAGTTCACCTGCCCTTAAGGAAAACCTACCCATGATCACATCTCCGGATCGGATCGATCGCAGTATGGGTAATTTAACCGAACGAGCCCAGAATATCATGTCGTCTCTGGATTCTACACCATTTGCATCACCAATTAAAGAACAATGGCGAGCCGGTCATAATAAAACAGTTTCTCTCTCATCAAATATCCCGACTCTTCGTGGAACTCCTCGTGACCCTTCTCGTCCAATAACATCACACGCAAATAACTTGAATGGAACTATCAAATCTCCGCAACGTCTTCGTCTTCAAAGTCCACAAAAACTTCGCGAACGTTTACAAAATGAAGCCAAAGCAATAAATGAAGCAGAAGCTTCTCTTCAAAATGAGTTGTCTAAGATTGGTGAAGAAATGGCAAAATTAAATGCTGTTTCCGCTATTCCTAGAACTTCAGATATTGCTAGACTTTCTGAAGCAGTCTTATTGTTGGAGACAAAAATTCCAAATATTGTGAAAGATTTGAATGAGAGAAATGATGCAGTTAAGAAGGAATTGGAAGTTAGTTTACAGGCGAGTGAGTTCAAGGTTAAAGGATTGGATCAGCTTTACAAGGAGAGTAGTGCGGAGAATGAGTTACTTTATGAGAAATTCAATGCAGAATTGGGGAAGATCGTTAAAGCTTTGAGAGCGAGTAGAAAGGGTGGTGCTGGAGGTGAAGATGGGAATGGTGTGGGTGGAACAATGAGTGCGAAAGAAGAATTGGTTACGAGAATGAGAGAAAGTAGTGAGGAAGCTGCCAGAGTTAAGAAGGAAAATGCTAGGTTGAGGAGAGAGGTTCTTACATTGAGGACTTTGTTGAAGGGACAAGAAGGGGCGGGGACTGGGGCGCCTCAGTAGGTGTGAGGTGAAGATGAGGATTCGAGAATGTGGTAGGGAAATTGAGGAGAAGAGGTGAGATGGAGGTGACAAAGTAATGAATTATGCCGTTATGTCGTTATGACTTTCTTTTTCTATCGGCGGCAAATATTGTTTTTTTGTCGAATTTGGCATTGTTTTGGTTTGGTTGTAGCTAAACTGGCAGGCGTTCGACCCTTCTTTTTTCTCGATATACCCATAGCATTCGTGTACTTGGGGTCTGGGACGGGGATGGACGGACGCATGGTTTGGTTATTATCAAATGGGGGGAATTTACATTTAATAGGGGGATGTATGAATGGATGGATGGATTTTGTTGAATTTTTGCAGAGGGATGAATTTGTTTGTGGTAATGGATTGTGTGATGGATTGATTGGAGAAATTATTTGGATGTGCATGCATGCATAATGTTATGATACCAAAGTTTATGTTTTTTCATGTTCGGAGGGATGAGATGGATGGATGGGTGGGATGGGATGAGTAATTATTTGGATTTGGATTGTGGGAGGGGATTGGGGAGGAGGTGAGATGAAATGAAAGGGTGGGAGTGATGGTGATGAAGGTGGAGGTGGATATTAGCGAATAAAATAAAGGGGAATGGAAGGGGGAAATAAGATTAGATGAGATGAGATGAAATAAATCAAATACATTTTTTGTGTATATGTGTGTGGATGTGTGCGTGTGTGTTTATGTGACTAGTGAAATAAATGAGATGAATATGAATATGAACTTGATAATATACAGGTAGGTACATATCTACTTCTCACGACCACCTACTTGTTATTTGTTACTATGTACTGAGAGAGAGAGAGAGAGAAAATTCCTTTCCGTTTATTATTTAATATTACTAATTGATTAGACTTTAGACTTTAGACTTTAGACTTTAGACTTGTAGTAAGTAATGAACAGTGAGTGTCCTTCTGATGAATGTAAATGATATGTATGATATTACTACTCTTTTCCCTCTTTAATTTTTCCTCTTTTATTCCTTTTCGAATTTTTACTCTTTAACTTTTTTTTCTTCGAATTTCTTCTTCTTTTTCTTCTTCTTCTTCTCCTTTCACCTTATGAGGAGGTTGTTATGAGGGAGGTTCTCATGAGCACCTCACAAGGTAGCAGTATTGACTGGAGGACTGGTACATGTCGATATAGTGGTCCACTGTTATTGATGGTATGGATGTGGTTAGTATATTGATGTTATTGTATTGTATTGATGTTATATTATGTGTATGTGTATGTGATGTTTTTATGGTTGTAAGGGAGGAGGAGGAGAAGGAGAGATGAATTGAAAGGGATAATGAAATGAGAATGATACGTACGGGTAGCGAGGAAGTTGACGACGGGCTTCCGGAAATGGTTTCTGCTTTTACGAGGACGGGGATGATGGATCCGGTTACGAGGCTGAAGACTTGGTGGTGGAGAACTGTGGGGTGGGGGAGGTTAGTATGTTGGGATATTTTGGGAGGTGGAAGGGGAGGAAAGGTAAGGAAAAGAAGGAATTTTTAGATGGGGTGGTGTGGAGAGAATGGGCTGGGTGGGATAAGTTGTGTGTCTATCGTGAGCGAAGTCTGGGTTCTTCCCCAATGGAACGGCCCATTCCATGTTAAAACCGAGAAAATTTGGTGTATATGCAGTCCTACTGGGAAACGCAATAACCAGGGGCGAAAAATCAACAAACAGATAGAGAAATCATACATACCTCTCAAAATACTAGCAATTTCCCCGGAGTGACTTGTGATACTCAGCCAAGTATGATCATCACTTCCAAAAATATCATCCAAAACCTTTTTACTTCTAATATCCTGATCGGTGGAAACTTCACCCTCGAGTGCTTTCCAGAATGGATCGTTCTCTGGGAATCCTTTCTCGATTTTATACGAGGGGAAGGATTCGTGAATGAAGGTGCGGTTACTTCTTCGATCACATGTATGACCCGAAATACCTTCTCTGAGAAGTTCTTTGACTAGTGGCTTGAAAGGACGAGATTTAGGAAGAGGAAGAGTGGAGAATGTGATGTTGGAAGTTTGGAGACAGCGGTAGAGTGGAGATGTGTAGTAAGATTGTGGGGGTGGGATGTTTTGGAGTTGGATACGGGAAAGCCAGTAGTTTGCGGCTTTTTGAGCTTGAGCAATCCCGTTGGGATCTAAATGAGCATCTGCCCACTGAGGAATATTAGCTTCTTCTTGATAAGTTAAAAGGTAGGTGGTGGACTCGTGGTACGTACTGTGACAGTGGCATTGCCATCCATCTCGGAATAATAACACTACAATCATTAGTTTCATCCCGCCATTAGATTTTATTCTGATAAGAGGTGCATACATTCCACTATATTACCGTTAGCCATTAATTCATCAATATATCTCCCAATCAAAAAATTACAGCAGGAGTTCCATAATAAGTCTCAGCAGCATTATGCCATCCTTCACCATGTCTCCCCATGAATAAAACTTTATAGTTCACATTCTTTTTCGAGTTCTTATTTAGGGAAGTTACATATTTCTCGAATCTCTCCCATTGACTTGCATTTTTAGAGGCACGGGAATCCGTAGGATAGGTTCGATTTAGGAGACCAAAATTCCATTGAGTCTGTGAATATGATTAGCCTTGTAAAAGCTAGTACGTGTATAATGAATGATGTATATCCAAATAATAAATAAACTGTAAAAATTCATACATAGTCGAAAGTCGACGGAACAGTCGTCGCTTCATCCTGTAAAAAGAATCTCGGCACGGTAGTATAATTTATCCAAGTCTTATCGTGAGATCCAGAGTTCGATCGAGCATCATAGTAAGGAGCCGGAGTAGCATGAGGAAATTGAGCACCTGGAATCGCACCCACGACCGAGAGAAAGCCCAAGCAAACCGTTAAAGAAAGCATAATGACAAACGATTTATATGATGATTAATTTTCAAAACCGACAACTGAAATATTCCATTGCCAAGAGCAGGAATCCATCGTCCTTTTATATACAAATGTAAAGACCTAATCTCCATATGTGTCTAGGATACATATTGAAATGCATCTCAAAGATGATAAAAAGTAAATTGTCTCTGCAGGTACAGAAAGTTCGGATGAAGTTAAGGTCCTATGGTTGATGCACGTGGAGGAAAATATCCCACTTGGCGTATTGGGGAAAAGCGGGGTATATCCATGAAGATGGATTGCGGTGATGCTTCCCTTGTGGTGAGTGAAGCCGAAGAGGCTAACACGTGATGAGTCGATGAAATGGAAGAAAATGAAGACATTTTGTATGTTTTCCTTCCGAGATCTGCAATGGTTTCCACAATGTATGTTCACTAAGTTGTGTCGTTCGAGTCGACAGTAGAGACCAAGAATCAATGATGTATCAATCACGTGATTATCAGAAATGTGCAAAACCTCAAAGGTTTTTTGAAGTTTAATCGCGCTCGTACAGTCGATGGAAAGATATACATATTATTATTAACTCTTAGAAACTCAAACACAGAGCGATAGATGAAATACTCTCATGATACTGAAAGAATAAATTCACCTTATCGGGCAAGAAAATCCATCTCTCCTCTGATTCGTCAGATAAGATTAAGACTTCACTCGAGAATGAGGGAATTGTAAGCAAGCGTATTTTATACATCTCAATGTCATCCACCTGAGCGATTGGTTTGACATGAAATAATCTAGACAATAAGACTCCTCGGTTTCCAGATTCCTCAATTAAATTACTGTATACGTCTGAGCAGTTCATAACATACTCAGTAATAACGACGAAAACCTTCCACTCCGAAGGAATGGCAACCTCAGAACCATTTCTCGATTCCTTGTGGGATATGATTGAAAAGGTGACTCATTATTTCAACACAATCCACATACCTATTCTAGGAGAGTGGTCCTTCCGATCCATTTTCCAAATCGGTTTGATATGGTATCTTGTGATCAAGCTATCAACCCGAAGTACTCAGCTTGAGGAGTACAGGAAACGACTTCAAGATGCCGAAGCACAAATTCAACGAGATGAAGCATCCCGGAAAGAAGTTGCAGAGATAGCTTCGGATCTTAAAGGGATGTTGGAGGGCAAGTCGGGAATACTTGCAAATAATCATGAGCTGGCTTCAATTGTGGAAAAAGTGGATGGAATTTCATTGGCTGCGGCTTCCACACAACAGACAGATATTTCAAATTCGATATCTTCTCCGTCTGGTCCAAAAATGACTATTAGTCAAGTAAGTAACACAATTTTCCCCTGAATCACTATCCAGCGTTCAGACATTCAACATTCAACATTCAACATTCAACATCCAACTAACATCACATAGCTCTACATCTACCCCATAAAATCTCTCCGAGGATGTTCTCTCCCCTCGGCCACCCTAACTAAAGAAGGATTTTCCTACGATCGCAAATTCATGCTCCTCCGCATCCGCGATCCCAATTCCAAATGGGGACAATATCAAAATATGCATATATCCGAGTTTCCAGAAATGGCTCTATTCCACACCTCCATCACAGACTCCACTCTTCACGTAACCTATCACGCCCCATCTTCCTCACCCCAAACCCCAGTCTCGCCCCACCCAACCCTAACCATCGACCTCTCCCCCTCCACCCTATCTCACCTCCCAGAAATCTCAATCACCATGCACAAAAGCCCCATGACAGCCTACGACATGGGGTCAACCTATAACAACTGGTTTTCACAATACTTCAAGTACCCCGTACTCCTCGCTTACGCTGGCCCCAACCGACGTCTCGTTCTCGGCAATATCCCCGGAAAATCCGCCACTTACACTCCTCCCACTCGCCCCCTCCTCCAAAAAATCCCTCTCCTCAATTCCCTTCTTCCCTCCGCAAAAGTCCCTTCCATCATCTTCAACGACTGCGCCCCCTACCTCGTCATCACACAATCCTCTTGTGATGACGTAACCAGCCGTCTCCCCTCTTCATCCCCCAAAATGGACATTACAAAATTCCGCGCCAACATTATTATCTCCGGTTCTCCTCGCCCATACGATGAAGATTACTGGGGCGGTTTAACTTTCTCCTCCAGTTCCGACCTCAGTTCCAGTTCCTCTAAAGAAATTATCCTAACCGCCAACTGCGGCCGCTGCGTCTCCCTAAATGTCGACCATGAAACCGGCACCCCCGCTGCCAAAGAAAAAGAAGTCCTCAAACTCCTCATGAAAGATCGACGCGTAGACGACGGCATGAAATATAGTCCAATATTTGGGCGCTACGGATTTCTCGGAGATGGAGATGTGAATGAAGGAAAGGTGTTGCGAGTTGGTGATGCAGTGCAAGTTTCGAGGAGAAATGAAGAGAGGACAAGATTTTGTAGGTTTATTTTCTTCTTCTCTCATCTCCCGGATGATACAAAAACACCAAGGCCTAAGACCCAGCTAATCACATCCATTTGTCCACCCACCAGACTGGCCCGGCATTTCCACCTAATCCAACACATCCAAGTTCTTGAGAACTTTATTATACATATGCAAACAGACAGCGACCTATATATCCTGTCTAGCATATTTAGCAAGCAAATTAAGAACCTAGAAAAGATGAAACAAAAATATAAAAGGTGGCCTTAAAGAAATTTGAATGAATTGTTCATTCATATAATTTTTCCATAGTGTTTTGTTTGTAGGTTAAGCAGGAAAATTTATTTTCTCGCCCATTAGGCTGGCCTGGCCCTGCCTTTCTACTCAATCCGTCCATTTGATCCATCCTAACAGTTCTCACAAAATGCTTCATCACATGTAGATATCCAGTTATCCACTCAGACGGTACCTAGGTAGCTCAAACTCAAATATCAAATATCAAAACGAAACTCAAACATCAAACATCCAATACCTACACTACCTCCCTACCTTCCTACCTCTCTACTTCCCTACTCTCTTCTCTCCTGACGCACATACGAAAATCATCTCTCTCATCTCCATTCCCCACATGTGACGAATCCTTTCTCTTCATAAAATGTCAAGCTTCTCGAAAACTTACAAATAAATGTCGCGATATAATTGCATTAGGAATAAATGTTGTAGTTGCTGATCTTATTTACGAACATGGTGATGAATTTCCTTTATTTTTTTTAGTGAGGATATGGATATGGATTTGACCACAATATTCAATTTTCTGCGTATTTTCTGTCATCATTCCATTCAATGTATCTGTGGTTATCCTCATGGTTGCTTTTCTTTTCCTCTGTTTCTTCCTCTTTTCATATAAGATTGTGAATTGTGATGAGGGATCTGTGGAGATTAACTTGACAGAAGCGATTCATCTATTGATGATTTTATTCTGGATTGTAATAAAGGTTTGTTTTTTGGTGTGCATTTTGGGCTGGCTGGGCTTTGTGAATACTCTTATATCTAATTTAAGATTGGAAATGTATGTCTGTGTTATTTCGGGTTTGACTCCACTGGTGGTGAGTTTAGGTGTGTAAAATGGGCAATGAAGTTTCATTGTTTGACTTGAAGTTGTGAAATGGCCGTTAAATCAGATCATATTGCACTCCCAGGTCATATCGACCAACGGCCCCATTTCTCCAGGTATCAACTGTCATATCAAATGTGATAGTGATTTTAAATCATACAAGCCATCTTCTCGTGTAAAGATATCGGATTATGTAAGCATTCAATCATATAATCATTGATGAGCCAGCTCTCTCTGTCAGGTCCATAGCGTCGCATGGTTGTGATGTGAATTTCGAGTCAAATTTATGATCTTGGTTTGAATACCATCCAGGGGTTGAGTTTCTGGTCGATTGAGATGTTGGATTATAGTGCGTGATATGTATGTACATTAGTGGCCGAGAATACAAAGTTGAATGGCGGAATTGAGATTTCTAGTTTTGGAGAATTTGTATGGGAGGAGGGAAGGGGCGTGTAGATATTGCGGTGAAGTAGTTGGAGGGGAGAGATATGAAAGAAAAGTAAAAGATGGTGAAGAGAGAGGTATATTTTATAGAGGGATACTGTGGGGGAAGATAATGAAGATGTATGAGCACTTTGGAAGGTTGCGAGGCTGTGGGATTAGAGAAGTTATATAAGTGATTGGGGCTTTGTAATGATATGAGATGAATGAATGAATGAATGAATGAGAAAAGTAGATGATACAAGAAGGCGAGGATTTTGATTTTATAGTAAAATTCAGAAGGGGCTAGAGATTACATGAGTCATACTTGAAATGAACTCAAGATGTTGGAGAAGACTAGATGTAGCGAAACTAGGAATTGAATTAAGTTAGTCTAGAAGCTAAGGTCTTATGGGGGAGTGCAACTGTAATGGACTATTGAATTTATGTCAGTATTAGTGCGGAGATGGTTTTGAAGTGGGATGTAGGATGGAGTTGAGTGGAGTGGAGGAATATTGTAGGTACCTGGTTCGTTTGTGGAAGTTTGTAGAAAGAGAGAGAAGGCGGAAGTAGGAAGGGGAAGTGAGAAGGGAGAAGGGAGAAGGTAAAAGGAGGAAAAGGGAAAAATGAGGAAGAAATTCAGATACGGCATGAGAAAGAGAGTAAAGTGAGGACAAGTAAGCAGCAAGGAGTTAAGCGAAGTCACTAGCAGCTAGATCGAGGTTAAGCGAGGGATTGTCTCCCTCTTATTTTCATTATGAATATAATTACAGGACAATAGGAAAGGTTATAGATATTGTATCATAATATCGGGAAAACCCTGTAAAGATTCTGTAAAGACTCTGCATCACAAGATATTGGTTTGGTTGTAGACATCATGGACGAAAATTTACAGGAAATTACGAATTTTTTTCGGGAATTTCATCATATTAGTTGGTTTCGCAGGAGCAATTATATGATCACAAGCTAATCGGATACTTCGGAAGTCTCATAATCTTTACTTATGGAGTTGAAAGAAATTTAGTCTCCGAGGAAAGTTCACAATCACTGAGATCTTAGAGATTTTGATACATATTTCATTGTTCAGAAGAAAAATTCCTATGTCTTTTCATAAATGGGAAATCCAAATAGTATACTTAAATAGTATGCTAAGACAATATAGAAGATAATGTCACTAGTGATACTTTTGATAAACAACTAGACACGCTTTAAATGGGCTTATACACACTAGTACTCTCGTACCTCATCAAAAAGTCGTGATTGTAAAATCATTAGGTATCCCACGCTCTTATGTCCCAAACAGGAAAAAAGAAGCGAGGTACTGAATCATACTGCTTAAAAGCTGGAGTAATGAAGAAAAAGTATAGCAAACAAGCATATGCGAAACTATAACTGTCGAATCATTGAGTAACATACACTACTGGTTTCCCAAGTGAAAGAATGTGTGAAGAGCCAACAATATGACTCAAGAAGTAAACATTAAACATTAAAATGCACTGAAATGGCCCATCGAAGTCATGTCAAGAAGTCGAATATCCTAAGAATAGTTGTAACTTATATCTTGGCTGAGATGTCAACGTGAGATAGTCACAATGTCAAAAAGATCCTCGAAATCAAAATCGACCCACTCCTCCCTTTTTGCCTCTTCCTCTCTAGTGCCGAAATCGTCGAATGATGTATGCGCTAGTCTCGATGCTATGAAAAGAAGCATAATTGGTCAAAACAAAGCTTATTTGGGCAGGATGCTCTATATGTTCAACATTCGAAACTCTGTTATCATTGGTGGATGTCGGAAGTCGATAGGAGTGATCGGTGAAAAATAGGAAGTCAACTGAGGTTAACGACGGTCGAGTCATTTCCTTCTTCTTCCACAGGAGCAAGAGCTGCTAAGATGTGAGAAAACTATAATTTCGATAAGTTAGCTCAAGACTTCTTTTCCTTTCTTTATCGATGGGAGGGATGGAAATGGATTTGATGCTAAGGGATTGAATGGAGTAGTTTGATCATACATCTACATCTCGTAAGAGTTGCACATCTTGAAGAATTGCGGCGATGAAAGCATCCTTTTTTTGATCATTATTAGCTCCTAACTATTTGCTTCCAAACTTTTCTCAAAACAAATAAGTAGAGAAATCAAGATTTAGTGCAGATAACAGATGCAAGATAGGTAATGTCGAAGAATTAAATGCTAATGTGTGACAATTGTTTTATTAAATAGTGTACATATTCAACACTCGTTGCGTCATGCTATATTAGTTACCCTCCGATCCTTGATGATCGTAAACTAAAAATTAGAAGTAGCCACGACAACATAATTCTCATTCTGTACAAATGAGCTGAAGTCCCCGGTCTATACTCATTTAAATGTCTTTCTTGAGTATCAGAATTGTACACTTATTGTACAAATTCTCTGAAACCGAGGACCAGATATTATCGGGAGTGACAGTATTATTCCAAGGTTCTTATCAGGAACTTCTTGACAACCAGACCGTCTCATCGAATTGGGTGTTTGGTGGAAACGTAGTATTATGAAGCACGGGCCATTAAAACTTCTCTCCTGAACTAAAGGATTGGAAAAGGAAATGAAATGAAGAACTTGTGCTTTCTCTCGGGATCCGGAGGAGGGGGATAGGGAAGGAAATGAAGGGGGTTGTGAATCTTATTGAATCAGGAAGTTCGAGGTTGTGGAAGAGGTGTTGAAAAGAAAACAGAACAGTGAGTGTGACAACTTGCATATGTGGCGTATAGTAGACAGCAGGAGTAACAGGAATAATAGAAAGTGACATACCATATCTACATCTGGAGATGAACTGGTGACCTGACCAACAGTTGTGTGGTCATTCCCTTGATCATGAGCGTTTTCGCGCATGGTGACAGGACTGCCACCTAAAGAGGAAGATGGACTATCTGGAGCACTAAAGACTTGAGCATTCGCGACTACAACACTTGAGATAGTGCTTGTAGGGGAAGTCGTAGTGGTGAGAATGTTGCCTGTCAAAGAATTCAAACCAGCTTCAGCAGTTTGAGGCGCATTGGTGACCTCAATAGTTTGAGTGACCTCAACAGCGTGAGTGATCTCAACAGCGTGAATGACTTCAGTAGTCTGAGTGTCTCTAGTGACTTGAGCAGCAACAGTGTTGGAAAAACTTCTCAATGCCATTGTAGGATACTCGATATCTCTTTCAGCCATCATAGCGTCATAACGGGCTCTTTGAGCTCGGAGTGTAAGAGCAACATGTTCCTCAGCATTTCGATGAACGAGACGAGGACGACGGCTCGTCGAGGTTGGATGATCACGTAGAGAATGATTGACTGGTGAATGCATTGGAGCTGGATGAGCAGATTGATTCATTGGAGCTGAACGACCAGGTTGATTGTTGTTGACCGGCTGGTTCATTGGAGCTGGATGATCAGGTTGGTTCAACGGAGCTGGATGAGCAGATTGATCATTGTTGACTGATTGATTCATTGGAGCTGGATGAAAACTTTCTTTACAGTGGGATGATTGACCCATTTTGTTGGCAGAAAAAAGTTATGACGGGAACTTTGATGCTTTCAATAAATCTGCTTCTGTTTCCAATAGTATGGTTAGTATTCAATTTAGTAAAGAACACCAAGGCTTCAGGATTCTTTAGTAACACGTACCAATGCGAGCACGATTTATTCTTTCGGATTTATGTCGTCGCAAAAAGAACTGGAGTCTCAAATTCTTTTTGTGGACGAGAAAGGGGAATGGGAATTTGAGGAAACGTAAAGATTTTATACTAATTGAAAGTAGTAAGCGACATTGGCGGATTTACCACAAACTGTTGTGTTGAGGGATAGAATCTACCAATCACTCGCCCAAGAGAGAAAGAAGATTGGAAAGGGAGAGAATGGTAGGTATCAAATCTCGCGCAATCGACGCTTGTGTGCGTTTACAAGTGTGATCACGTGTTCAAATGCTCTAATTGAGAGAATATAGCAGTCCGTCTCTTCTCTAGTGATGATCATGAAGCTAAGTGAAGAGCTCTACGCTTTTTCATTCGTTCACTTGAATCTTTTCCTCGATGAATTCCACTTTTCTTCTCTACCCAAGATCCATCCAAGTGGTCCATTGTATCTTGGTGATGATAGTTGGAATGCCTTCCTTGTTTTCTTATACCTGTTATCAAGATCATCCAGGAAAGGGTTGAGAAATTTGTCAATTTGCTTTAGTGTCGGGTTGATCTACTAGATTCTGTCAAAGATATCGGTACATGAACTGCCAAAGGCACGGATAATTTTGTCAAGGAGCAAATATTACGCGAGGAAAGAACTACGGGAAGAGTGGAAGTTGGCACTCCCAAAATAGAACACGAACGACAATGTCTTGTGGAGGAATTCGATTCAAAAATTAATACCAAGTGAATGAAAAGGTGTTTCGATTTGAGAATTGGTATACGGATAATTGTCGCATTCCTCTCACTGACATACTCTACAGTATTCTTGAATGGTTGTCTTAATCTTGAATGGTTGTCTTAATCTTGAATGGTTGTCTTAATCTTGAATGGCTGTCTTGATCACGCCATATCTACTGGAAACCTAAATTTGGCCATTCAATGTTGGTACAGGCGATCTCGCGCTAAAACTTTCGCTAGACCTGGGTTAGGTGAGTTGGAGTGAACCCTTTTTTTCCAAAAACCACGTTTTGACATCCTCACTCTACAATCAGAAATTCAAGTCGACTGAGAACTGATTTTGATCATAAGAGTTTCGAACATTTGATATCTTCATAATTAAGACAAACAATTTGTTGCACGCCGAGTCTGGGGTACATAGGAGTTCATTCAGCACACTTCGGTTAACAGCTCGGCATTCCTACTCCGCGGCGATCATAACGCTAGTCAAGAGCCTCACCGTCATCCAGCGGAAGATGATGCCTTGAATACCAGTAGAGAATGAAACTAGTAAAGTCTTTGATCTGTAAATACATTTTAACATTGAATAGGACCGAAAGTAAAGCATATTTCGATCTTCTAGTCATTGGGTAAGAACTTTGAAAGCAGAGGGAAAATGATTTGATATGCTTGATAAGTTATGTTTGCTTGGGTCAAAATTCGTGTATGTCAAGCCGTAATGATACTTGACGAAATTTGTGATTACAAGCTGGACATACACACAATTTCCTGGCATTTTGTATTCTTTCCAGTATTGAAACCCAATACCCTGGGCATAAATTTCAAGCCTCTGTAGTCTTGACTCCGGTCATCCTGATAATAAAAACACCTCTTTTATACCACACCTACTATGCGATCCTTCACCAGAAGCAAAATACTATCAGGTATGGATATCTGTCCGTACTGAGATATACTGGCATATTGATAGTCTACTCCTCAGAGCGTAATGTAATGGATGAGATCAAAAATAATACTTCAGATGGAAGAATCACATCATCATCGTCATCAGGTTTACGATTGCTCACACCGACCATTTTGAGAAGGCACCTTCAGTATGGGAAACGTAATAATGAGTCGGATTGGACACTAAACTTTGGCGATCAAATTAGTTTCAGTGGTTAGCACACACACGCACTCTCTCTCTCTACTTTTCCATTCTACACAGCCACCTTCCCAAATAGTATCCCTTTCATCATCCTTTCCCCTCTCCGGTAATCTCCTCTCTTCGAACACATCGCTTCCCATCACCCACACCATATCCTGAGTAATCTCTACTGATAATTTACAAAACCCAAATCATCAACCTCAACATCGCCGAATGATTACTCAAAGCCTTTCATTTCAAACCGCATTCACACGCATTTTACATAATCAAGTGAAGTATAAGTTCATACAAAGATGTATGTATAATTCACCCGTCCATCCTATTCATCGACACTCTGCTGGCTATGTTCTTCTTGTATCTACAAAGACCCTGAGGTAGAAGAATTATGTCTGCACATATCGTTGTTGATTATTCGCCATTGATTTTTAATAAAACCACATCACTCATCGCATCTTGCCTCACATCTTAAACATTTAGTTCAATAAATGATAAATTGACTAGCTAATCAATTCTATAGATGAATCTTTGGATTACCTACTAATCTGCATGTAAAAACCGCAACGTGTGATGTATTCATATCCATATCCATATTAATATGAATATGCTTTGCGGCATCTTGTTATATCCGCAAGATGTATGATTAATCCATTTCATATCAAGTTGACCACAACATATGAACGACGATTAGGTCACCTGCCAAGACCTAAAAAATAGCATGACCTAATATCACAAAGCCCACTTCAGTAAACCCATGTTTCTCCCACTTCAATTTATTCTAACCTCCAATTTACGTTCCATCATCTGGTAAGTAAGCCTCGCAAACCCCCAGCAACGAAACTGAATCATAATATCACACTCATCTCTACCCAAACACATCTTCATATACGCCTCCCAAAGAGCCTCCCCCAACCTCTCCTTAAGTATCGTCATATGACGATCCAGATCTGTATGCTCATCCAATAATTCATCATCATCAATGTCCATATCCTCCAACTTAGCAAATCGACGCATCATGCTCACATCAACCGCAATTTCCAGCTCATCCAAAACACGAGCACATACTCTCATGAATGAACCCGGAAATCCGATTCTTAGTAGAGGTTCAATGAGAATTCTGATCTTGTGCTTGATTGTGCTGTCAATTTTGCATACTTGTGTTGGGTTTCTGACGCTTGTGATGCAGATTACTGTTGCCGCAGTAAAGATGATGTATTGAGGAAACTAGTGGATAAGAAATTAGCTTTCAAATCTCGCAAATATATAGAAAGAAGAGATGAAGAAAGAAGATATGAAGAGACGTGACAAGATAAAACATACCCAAGCACTTCTAAAAGCGTCTGATTTGATGAAATCCGCGTATATCGGAAACTCATGCTTCCAAAGTTTTTCCTCGTGTTCTTTGAGAAATCCCCTAGGACGTGGCTGCACGATATCGCAAACGTATTGGCACGCATTTGTAAGCTTGTCGATCATTCCATCTCTCGCCGCATCGCCCTCGGGTACGAGAACATAAGTGCGAAGGAGGAGAATCTTGGTATGGTGATATGATAACCACAATTCTGATCTTTGACGATTCTGTACTTCATCTAAGTCCTCGAGTTTCGCTTGAATTAATGATTCTGCTTTCTTCTTCCAGGCGGGAAAGGTAGTGACGAGGTATGATTGAACAATTTTCAAACGTTCTTCAGGTTCGTATTTGCGGAAACCGTAGAATTGGTCGAGGATGTTACTCGTGATTATTGAAAGTCTGGAGGGCATTTTGGTTAGTGATGTTCTTGAAGCCAGCAGGAGATATAAATTGCTTACTCGAATTGAAGGTTAGATGCAAGATTTGTGGAGAGATCATCTGGAAAAGCAGGTACGAGATTGTTGGGTGTGAATTGTCTGTCGTTGAGGGTCCTCGGTAATTCCTAATTAAATTTTTAGTCAATCCTTCAATCCAAGTGTATTCATTTTGATATGATATCCATCCATATCTGACACCTGCAGTACAAACAAAGGATAGCTGAAGTTCTAACGTCTGTCATGATTGTTGAAGTTGGTATATCAATGTCAACTAAACAGATTATCCGAGCCCCCATGTATTCGGAGGGCAGGTGCTCTTGACTCGAGGAAAGGGGCCAGCATCTTGACAAAGTAATGACAAAATAAATCTGCCAACAAGGAGTATGCAGAACTTTGCATGTTAATTTAGCGGAAATTAATAGCTTACCTGATCAATATCATCAACCTTGAAACGTTGTGGTCTATCCAAAGCATAACTCAAGAATTTATCCAGAAAGAAAGCTGCCCAGAAAACTCGCTTCTGACATTCCACCTCAACCAGATCAACAACACCTCTCTTGCTATAATGTCTGTTTAAGTCAAGTGTGAAGATCAAGCTGACGACATTGGAAAAACTGCTCCAGCATTGGTTGATTCGACCTCTAGCAATAAGATAGTAACATTGGAGAAGTCGAGCTTGAACGCCAGTTAATTGTGGTGGACCAGTTTCAGATTGTAATTGTTCTTCGGCTAATTGACAGTTGAGCATACTATTGAAGATGTAAAGGTTAGCAGAAGAATACAAGGGAAGGATGGTTACTGACCTGGTGTCCACCCATTCTGAGGTCGCACAGTAAGTTTGGGCTGAAGCAAAGATAATAAAAACGATGGCATTCCTGCTTTTAAGATAATCTGCTGCCAAGATATCACCCCCAGCCTCTAACAACTCATCTGTCCAGCGTTCAACACTAGGTCTGTGTAGGAAGAGTATACTTGGGGAGAACTTGTCAAAATAAATCTGAACAAGCTTAGCACCATCATCGAGACTTGGTAGAGTGACCAGTCCAGGTCGACTGATAGGCATTGGTAGATCACCGTAAGCAAGAACAGAGACAGGTGCGTTTGGATCGAACATTTGCTGAGCTTCTTGGGGCGGATTAGCAGGTGGACTATTATCCGCCGACTGTTGAGGTTGTGACATCATTTGATTGGGATTTAGATTCTGGCCGAATGAACCTATTACCGGTGGCATTTGTGCGTCTTCTCCTTCCATTGGAGATTTATAATTGGCCAGATTAGATCCAGCAATGAAGACTTTGTGTTGAGGATCAGGTCTGTAGTCCGGATTTGGTTGGATTTCAACCTTTCGACCACGAGCGTAGTCGTTATCATAAGAACAACGCTTTTTATCGTAAACGCAGCTGGTGCATGGCAAATTACCGGAGCACTTAGCTTTTCCTCTGCGCGACTATTAGTAATTTCAAACCAAGTTTGGTAATTATCTCGAAGTGAATATATGTTGAATTCAGAGGGGTGAATCTCAGAAAAGCTTACACTCTACATTGGTCACAGGCTTGAGTGACCTTTCTTCGCTCTTTAGTTCTTTCATACTTTTTTCGTGCAGGTTTGAAGGAATCGCCAGGTGGAATGTTAGCTTTAGATGAGATTTTTTCCGTCATGTTGAAGAAAGTGTCCGGATATTGGTGGAAATCTTCAAGTTCCGTGTAGTGGTTGTAAAAAATACCCGCAGGTTGTATATTGCACTTGTAAAATCAAGGAAAAAAGTACAAGAGAGTCTGGCAGAATCTTGCAAGATAAATAGTAATTCAGAAAAAAATCTGTGGGCTGTTTTAGAACGACGCCGTATGATTTGAAAATAAAAACAACGGCAGAGGTTGTGATGAGCCGTGGAGGATAAACAACAAAACTCTCTAGCGAGCCAATCAAAATTAGACAATTCCAGATATCAAAGATGGAATGACTTTGATATACACAAAGTATTGTTTAAATTCACTGTGCAGAAGAAGATACGGATGTATAGGGAACATGAATGCTCAGAAATTCCTGATGGCACCTAGGCTAGATGTTGATTTACTTGATTTGTTGAAAGAAAATTGCCTCAACGCCTACGTGTCTACGTAAAAATTGCTGTAAACATTAACATTCAGTAATCGCACAGAACACTTTGAAGAGACATCAGTTTGTGAGATAAATGAATTTGAAACAGTTCAAAAATACTGGAAGGCTTCTCATATTCAGAATGTTTACAACTAATAGTCTTTTCCGAACATAGTTCAAGTATCTTCTGGCATCTTCAAGTATTCCCTCATCTCACCAACAGAAAGCTTCAACTTTTCTATATCATTCGACTTGACGCTTTTCCGGTTGCCGAATATGTCCAATTTCTCCCATTCACTCACCTTTTCGATACTCTGATTTACTAATAAGTGAGGTGGATCAATCACTTCCTTGACTTCCACCTTTACAGACGATTTCGAAGTCTCAAACTCGCTACCATTCTTAGTCACCTCTGTTTTTTCGAGATCAACCCTCTTTACCCCAATTGCAAAGCCTTGATCCGTTACAAGAGCTTAATCAAGACAATAGCTTTTGATAAAACAACTTGCGATCAATCCAGCTACAGCAAATGTACACATGGCGAACCAGATGGTCTTAATGGACGCTGCAGATACAAGCCTAAAGTCTACAACTTCCGGATTTCCGGGTGGTAGAGCATTAACCAGTGGAATCAAAGCCACTACATTGCCAGCCACTTGTTCGATCGTATATCCAAAATTTGTTACGATTATGGCGAAGTCTTGGGTGGCCCTGAGTTCGGCAAGCATTCTATTCTGTAAGATGCCACCTCCACTAATTATTGTTAGCAAAAACTCAATATGGAATGATAACCAAAAACCTTAATAGGAACAACTTGAAGAGCGCTTGTCTAGATGAAGTGGAAGTGGAAGAGAGCTTGGGAAAAACATGGAATGGGATGAAGAGCCAATCCAAGTCACTGCTTGTTGTGCAGGAAAGCAAAGGTCTGCGCAGGAAGGAAGGACTTCTCAAACCTACGAGCCCAAACTCAACCTTCGACAGCGGCAGATGTGGCACATGGAGACGTGTGCAGGCTCTGCAGGGAAAACCTCAATAGCAGTACTTGACGTGTGACAGGAAACAAATGCGACAGCTGTGCAACCACTAGTATTGTCGAAGGTTCGCAGCAACACGGAAGAAACCATAAAGATAACCCTGGGCAATAAGCCGATGAAAAAAAGCCGAAAATTATCGAGGAACATACAAGCAACACAAGAAAAAAGACAAAACTTACATCGCCACCCCAACCGTCTGACCCAACGCCCTAAAGAACGTAAACAATCCTGCTGCAGTAGCAGCATCCTCCTGCGGAGTCGATGCTTGGATAGCCAAACTCATAGCTGGATATAAAAGTCCCATACCAATACCACTTCCTAGCATTAAAAACACCCATGTCACAACCGGTGTTCCAACATCAAGAAGATACAGCATACCACAACCGAAAGCTGTTAAAGCTCATCCGAGCCATAGACTACAACGATATTTTCCTGTTTTTGCAGCGATGATTCCCACAATCATGGCTGATGGTACAATAGTAAGGGTTTCCGGAAGGGCGGCTACACCTGCCATCATTGATGTATAGCCTTGGACAGACATGAAGTAGAAGGGGGCATAATAGACGATTGACCAGAGGATCATCCCGTGTAAGAAAGTACAAAAATAAGCAATTGTCGTTGAAAAATTGCGGAAAAGTCGAGTTGGTATGATGGGTTTCTTTGCAAACATCGCTTCATATGTGCAGAAAATGATAAGTCCAGTAGTGCCTATCAGCAGTGGGACCAAAGTATGCCAGCTTGTCCATGAATAACTGACCCCACCCCAAGTCAAGGGGATAAGAAAAGAGGTTAGTGACCCAACAAAGATAATCGATCCGATGTAATCAATTTCAGACAACTTCTCCTCTATTGTTCTTTCTTTTCTCTCCAACTTCAAGAACCAAACACATCCTACAAAGCCGACTGCGATTATGGGTAGATTGAGGTAGAATATCCATCTCCAAGCATTTTCATCAGCCAAAGTACCACCAATTAGTGGTCCAGTGACACTACCTAATGCCCATACCACTCCTAAAAGAGCCATTGCATTTCCTCTTTGACGTAATGGCACCATATCCGTTATTAAAGCTTCTGTGAGTGCAAGAATGCCACCAACACCACTTCCTTGCAGACAACGGCCTACTAGCAGAGAAGACATACTTTGTGCTGCTCCTCCCAAACTAGAGCCAATTGTAAAAAGAAAGAGTGAGAATAAGAGTAACAGTCTGCGTCCAAATACATTTGATAGTGCTATGAATACGGGTTGCCAAATGGTAGAAGTGAGGAGGAAAGAGGTACCGGTCCAGAAAGTTTCAATTGCATTTCCATTGAGTGCTTCAGATATTGTCTGTTTTCGGATTCAAGTGTTAGATGAGAGTTAAAAGATGGAATGATCGGAAGATATAACTGACTGGGAGAGCAACTGCTATGGTTGTGGCATCAAGTGCGCAGGCAAGATTAACAATCAATATAGAAGTACACGCAGCAATGTATCTCTTTCCTGGGGTAAATACTTGTACTGGCTCATTATCAGCTGTGATAATAGTTGTTGATGCCATATCTGCCAGACCATAAGATGTCTTGAAGTATTGAGGTCATTGGTGAAGATATTACACAGATTGAGATTTTTGAAAAGATACAATTTGAACATAAAAATAATGAACGTTCCAATTGTCATGGCAATTCAAACCTCAAATGAGAAAGTTTCTTCGAAACAAGCCAGACCTGCAGGCTCAACCAAGAACTTACGTGAATATCTTGTTGATAAGTACATACTAAACATGAATGAATTGCTAAACATTTAAGCCACCAAGAGCAGATCCAAAGTTCAAGCAAATGAAACAGAACAGGATCCGAAAGTTAAAGATATGTCCACGTCGGTAATAACGTTTCGAGACCTAGCTGGAACTCAAAATATGTTCTGGCAGCACAGATTATTGGCACTCAGAATACTGGAACTCGAATTGCTCCAGACTACCGATAAATGACTTATACTAAACATGAAAACGGCATTCGTCCAATCGGTACTCGGAAAAAGCCTCCACGCCTTTTTAAAAACAGATAGCCACATAATCACTCAACCACATGTTATTAGTGTGTCGACGCTGAAGTTATAAAGCTATGAGCATTCTAAAAGACGGGGTAGCGGGTGAGGTCACCTGAAACTTATCTACCGAAGTCTACAGAGAGTCTGAGGGTAGAACTTGTGGCTTTTGTGTGAGAACAGATGGTCCAAGAGCCGGAAACTTCGTATTGGTTTGCTGCACCTTAACGTTCGCCATTCATGTGCCCTTTAAGCTACATCACTATTGCCGGTACTCTCGACTCAAGGAGAACAGCTTTGGAGCTTTCTTCAATTGTCAATCTTTATGCACAAAATTCCCTTGGGCTTCGTCATGAGCGGGTCACTTTCCAAAATTGATCGATAGACACATTGGTCGTGACTTGGTGCGAATCGCCTCTACCTCTCCATTTACTCAATGGCTGTCTGGTTCCTCTTTGGATAGACCTTTGACATACGCAAGATTAAGACTTGTTGGAAGCAGTAAAAGAGAAAAATCAGCTAAGTATCATTTCAAAGTCGTTCAAATACACTTCGGGCCGTTCATGATCACGTGTGAGGGGAAGCAAGCCTAAACCCTGTACCACCCTGCCCTGAACCATTTTGATAGGCTCGAGATTACCATTTTTGGCAAGAAGCAGCCGCTAACAATACCTAGCTGGGTCCCCTACTCGAATGTTATTTGTACTGTTTTGCCTAAATCTTCTTCTGATATCAAACTTTCCAATGATATCAATATTCTTCATGCTTTCACAAAATATTCAATCTCATCGAGTGATGAGAGAAATACGATTTCATTTTTCTACATTCAAAATCTAGCTCATCATCCATCATTTAATACTCTGGGTCTAGATTCATCTAATCCCCCTCCTCCCAATTCTGCATGATGAAGTGACTGGAAGTCTCCACTCTCATTCCTAGTCAACCCCCTAGTATCTGCATTTCTATCCTCCAACTCATTTTGTCCTCGACGTCGAATATGACTCAATGTCATCAATTCTACTGCAGTTTTATTTTTTGATGCCCCACTTCGACTTCCACTGGAACCACTGGTGTTAGGGTCTCTATCACTCGTTATGGCAGATCCATATAGACGACGAGCCGATGCAGTGATGCGATTCAGGAGTGGACGAAAGTTTGGGAGACAAGCGCACACGATTGCCATTCCAACATGAACCGCCGACCAAAGTTCTGCTCGTGGAAAATCGACATTCTGACTACCAGGAGCATATCCAAGAACGACTCGTACAACACCTGTTACTATGACACTTTGATAATATTAGTAAGAACTGAGACGGAAGGCGAATGTAGGTATACATACAAACTTCCCAGAAGGAAGATACCTCCAACCAATACTTTCTGAGAATTTGGCATTTGAAGTCCAATTACCACACCGATTGGTAAAACCAAAATCCCAATATCAATCACGATTTCAACCACACCCATAACCATCCAATAGATATTGAAATTAAAACACCATCCACCAGCCGAAGGTCCAATCCAGAATCGATTTGCTGGGACACAACTGATACTTGTCGCGATAGTACCGACCAACCACCATACGATAATGAAACCCATAAAGACCCAAAAAGACCGGACCAAACTCGAAGAGAATATCCGACGATACATGAGAAGGATTGAGATTTTAATAGCCGTCACGACTGAGAAGTAAAGAATGGCGCAAACCCATGACATTATAAGATATGTGACATGAGGTCTATAATCGAAGGTAGGAGAATCGCGATCGATGGTCTCGCCGCCGCTTGGATCCGATTTCACGCCTATGAAGATTGATTATGAATATGCTAGATACCTAGGTACTGGTACTGGTACTATGAATATTCTTTGACATACCATAGAGAAGAAGACTACCCGTGATAATCAACAATATAACCCCAATCAAGATCCACCAATCATCAGCCGCAGTACCGGCTTTCGTTAATTTTCGTGTTAGGAATCGAAGAATGACGGCGATTACTGCTAAGATGGTAACGACAAGAGCAGCAGTCGTTGTATGTTGAGAATTTTCATTCTGCATGACTACTTTTCATTCATGGAGCGAAAATGTATTATCGATCGATAAAATGAACCCCCCCCCGAGAAGATTTCCATGAAAGGATGGATGGTCCAACATCTTATCATTTCTATATCCAGGCGTGTACCACAGATTTGATCATCAGCCGCTCATAGATAGGCAGGTACCGTTACGAGAGCGAAATTTATGTCAGGATTAGCGGAGTCTGTACAACGAATATATGTTGTGTTCCTTGTTGAAATCCAAGAATTATTGTTGGCGGAGAATGGAGGATGGAAAATGATAGGTCGATCATGGTTACATATATGTCCAAGTATTTTTCATTTCATCCGAGGAATTGAGGTAGGGTATATTTTCTGTGAAGGATCATCTGAGAATTGAATATTGAATTATATGTGGAGTAGTTTTGGTTGATGTTACAGATATACCTAGTCAATATCCATTTCATACACTGTAGATCTCGCATTTCGTTCTTTCATCTACCAATTTGGGTAACGAGTGTAGTAGGCATCACCTAAAATCTACTCCATACGCCCACCTACTAGATTTCTGATATATGTAGGGTAGGGTAGGTAGGTAGGTAAGTAGGGTAACGAGGGTAGGACAACTAACCGTGAGAGGAATTGAATTATTTTGTGTTAATATACGATATACAATATATACATAGCCGTATATACATAGCCGTATATACATAACCGTATATACATAACCGTATATATTCATATATATATATCGTAAGATGAACCATTCAAACACACACAGCAAAACGTATCTAATCGGATGGATTTCCCCACTTCCCTATCATATTTTGTGATACCGACGACATGGTTTGACAGCGTCCACATCATTCCTGCTTACTCTCGTCCCCCCAACGATATTCATGGATAAAGACGAAACAAAAACTGACTAATAGGATCTACATCCCTCTAT
The DNA here is from genome assembly GCA_004786225.1 of Botryotinia narcissicola. Classification (NCBI taxonomy): domain Eukaryota; kingdom Fungi; phylum Ascomycota; class Leotiomycetes; order Helotiales; family Sclerotiniaceae; genus Botryotinia; species Botryotinia narcissicola. Next base: position 3,181 of record PQXJ01000348.1, on the reverse strand, counting down.
TCCTTCAAGCCATTCTCATCACACGCCAAGAGTAGTTAGACAATACGAGGTAGTAGTCATTATCCATCATTATCAATTATCACACTCTTTTACTATCCCATATCCCACTCGACATCTTACGTTACTTACATATATCGTCGCATTTCGGTCAAAATCGGTATTATCATCATATGCCGTGTATGCCGTGATACCATCTACCGTCTTCCAATCAAAATTCACTTCTCACCTAGGTTCTCCCAACAGGAAGGGGAAAATTCAATGCCGTGCCGCAATCATACAGGAAGCTCTCCACTTTTCTATGGGAAGCAAATCTATCTCGTTGAATTGAGCGCTTAACTTTTTCACAACCATGACAGCTTCTTGTTAGAAGTTTTATTTCTTAGATTTTTCAATTGTTGATCTGTTTAAGAAGCTTTGAGATACTTTACTTGACTACGAGTTTGTTTATCGTGGTATCCTTGACTGTTTTGTGGAAAAGAAGAGAAGAACGTGATCTTTCTTTGAGATAAGGACGAAGAGGTTGAGAGCTACCTACCTACATCCCTATATTTGTTTGATCTCTCCAGGCGAATTTTATAATTCATACTTCAGTTTCATATCGGTAGTGTCACTCTCTTCATACATCATCAACAAGATGGATTTCTCAAAACCAATGCATATCGTCATTGTAAGTACACTCACTATCTATCTATTCATTCATCATCCAATGTCGAATCCCAATTCCTATCATCCATTTATCTATCTCCTTCCTTCCCTTCCTTCCTTTCCGTCCCGTCCCGTCCACTCCACCCCCTCCCTCCATAGTTTTCCACTCCCCCTCCCAACCCTCCTTAACCCCTCCTTAACCCCTCCCCACTAACCTCCCGCTTCAAACTTAAAGATCGGCGGCTCCAGCACCGGCCTCATGCAAGGCACCATGCTCTCCCACCTCCCCACTCCCCACACCATCACCATCCTCGAACGACACAGTTCCTCGCTCCGTCCGGATCTCGCCGCTGGTATCACCACCTGGCCCGAATTCGAACTCTTCATGAAATCTCACGACCGCGTTGCTCAACCCTGGTCTATTCACTCTCCCACTGTGCAATTTTTAAATAAAGATGCCAGTGTCAAGAGAGAGATGAAGAGGGAATTAAAGATGACGAGTTGGAGCGTGATTTATTATCGTCTTCGACGGAATTTTGATGGTTTGAAGAGTGAATTTTGTGATGGGGAAGTAGTGGTTCCCGAATCGGAGGGAGGAAGAGATGGCGATTATCATGATGAAGAGAAAGATCACCCAAAAGGGAAAAGCCAAGGAAAACGTGAATTTTTAACCGGAATGAATGTTACATCTCTCAGCAAACTTTCCGACGGCGGCGTCGAGATAACCTACGAAAATCAAAATGAGGCAAATAAAGAATTCAAAATGAACGCCGACATGGTGATACTAGCCGATGGAGCAAATTCCTCTCTGAGAGCAAAATACTTTCCAGATGTCAAGAGAGAATATGCAGGCTATGTAGCATTCCGAGGAACGGTTTTGGAATCCGAGGTTTCAGAAGAGACAAAGAAGATATTCGATCCTAGTTTGACATACTTTTCTTACAAGGGTGGATATATACTTTTGTACGTTTTAGGTTTCTTTCTTTTTTTCACTCAATTTCCTGCTCGCTTTCCTTACTTTTTGACTTTCTTGACTCTCCCTATCTCCCAATCTTCCCAGCTTTAATCCCCTAAGCCTCCAAACCCCAACCTAACAAAAAATCAGATACATAATCCCCGGTCCAAACGGCTCCCTGACTCCTGGCTCCCGTCGCTACAACTGGGTATGGTACCACCCAATATCCCCCTCTCCCTCCCTCACCTCCCTCATGACCGATACCAGCGGTGTTCTCCACCGTACCACCCTCCCCGCCGGCCTCATGAACCCCACAGCCTGGGCCCCCTACCTCACCCTCTCCCAATCCATGATGTGTGCGCCCTTTGCAGAAATCATATCCAAAACCCCCTCTCCCTTCATAACCGCCATTAACGATTCTGCACTTCCGTGCGCGCTACTCCCGGGTTTTGATAACAGAGTTTTAATCACCGGTGAAGCATTAAATCTCATGCGTCCGCATATGGCTCTTAGTACGACTCAGAGCGCAATGCAAGCGTTGGAGTTGGAGAAAGTGTTCAAGGGAAGTTTAACACTGGGTAAATGGGAGAAGAGAGTGGTGAAGTGGGGGAAGGTAGGAGTGTGTAAGACAAATACGTTTGGGCTTTGGAATTTGAGCGGAGTGGGAGCGGCATTGCCGTGGGTGTTGAGGCTGTTGGGGGTTTTAGTGGGTATTCTGTGAGGGGAGAGGGAGAGGAAGGGGAAGGGAGAGAGGAAAGGAAAAGGGAAATGAATAGGCTGGAGTTGGCGTGGAGTTGAAATATCAATCCTCCTCCACCATGACTCCCAATCACCTTTCCGGGCTACGAACCAACCAAATACACACGATACGATACCACAAATCCATCATGCCATCCACCAAAAATCCAAAACCTTGGAGGAAATTCTCCACTTGCGAAACAAAAGCTATTCAGTCCGTCAATCATCCAACACCAAAAAACAAGCGCAGGTAGCAAAAAAATCAACAATCAACATCAAAAGTTCCATACGATACAATACCAAGCATAGATAGATATCCCATTTCTTCGCATATCATAGGTATTTTTTTGCAATTCTTTTTCTAGCTATTTATTTATTAGCGAACTAGCTAGGTAAATAGTTGCTATGTATCAAAAATACCAATTTATTAAATATGTGATGTGATGGATGAGAAATTTAATACCTGTGTTTGTTGTAGTGTGTATATGTATGTGTATATGTATGTATATATATATAGATGTAGACGTTACTCATCCATTATTTCAAGTGTTTAACTCAGCCCAGCATAGCATAGCATAATATAACGTAGTTCTAGAAATAATAAAAAAGAAGTTGATTATTATATCTCCGTTTCCCTCTCCTTCCCTTCCCTCTCCTTCCCTTCCCTCTCCTTCCCTTCCCTCTCCCCTCGCTCAAAGATCCCAAAAATCCCAAAAATCCCTAAATACTCTCAACTCTCTTCAACAACTATTCATACATCACATCCCATATCCATCCATCCATCCATCCATCCATCCATCCATCCATCCATCCATCCATCCATCCATCCATCCATCCATCCAT